>JAODUH010088230.1:0-14640 GCA_027564835.1 Typhlichthys subterraneus | reverse complement strand
CCCCCCCCCCCCCCCCCCCCCCCCCCCCCCCCCCCCCCCCCCCCCCCCCCCCCCCCCCCCAGGAGGCCAGACTACTAGCAAGGCCAAAAGAAATAAAGCTGAAGTGGAAGTATGCAACCGTTTGGGACAGAAGATTTCAACACAGTTTATGCAGCGCAGACAAGGAGAGAGATAATACCATTTTAGATGGAATCTATGTCCGAAAATCTAGATTATTCTGACAGGTGATGCTGCAGAGTTTACAGCTGTGAAGAGAGACAGTTACACAGGAAGACAGACAGACAGGTGGGAGCGTCATAATTCCTCATCGCCTGTGAATGCACTGTAGCAATGGTTTCAGTAAGCCTGCTCTTGTCAGCATTGCATTAAGCAGCTTTGGAACAAACCATATTCCGCTATCTGTGCGCTCTCAGCAGCTATTTTACTGCAAGAGATGCTTTAGGCTTTAGGCTTCAGGCTGCGTTGTGCTTTGCTTTTAAGTGAAACCATTACTGAGGGTTTCAGTGGCTCTACCACAGGCCAGATTCTAAACTCTTAAAAGCTGTAAGGAACCTGACTGTGATGAACTGTACCGGAGTAATGTGACTTTGATGAACCCCGCGCTCGTAATCTGACTTTAATGACTATTAAAGATTGTAGATACTGTGATTTAACAGAGGCTGTCAGCGCTAATATTTATGCACTCGAGGAAAAAAAATAAGTAAAAAGGACAGAAAAGTATAACAGAAAAGATCAAGTGAAAGACTGGGAGAGAGTGAGATATGGAAACAGATATGATACATGGTTACAGGGCGTCAGGATGAAAGTGGAAGATGAAAGAAGAGCTGTTCGGAACAACAATGTGGTATGACCAATAGGGGAAATGCGAGAAAGCTCCCCTCCACAAAAACAGCATGAGAGTGGGGGGGGGTCCTGACCGATCTCTGGATCTGAAGAATTGGAATGTGATGTTTATGGCCATGTTTGTTATTGTTTGCAGGTGGACGAGGTCTTAATCTCTTCGTTGTCTCTACCCAACCTCTCGGTCATCTTCTGGCCTAGTCTGTCACTGGTTAGTCCTCACACTGAGCTGACCCTTACCAGACAACAACTTGTCTCTGTCGGCCATACATCTGTCAGAATGTGGAGGGATGAAGCGAAACATAATGGCCCCTCTAATAGCCATGTTCCACATTAATAGATAGTAGTACGTGCTATGGGGTTTATGAGGTGGGAGAGCAACTGTATGGCTTTAAATGGATTCCTCGCGTCACTGTCAAATTCTTTTTCTGCGGCTTGTAGCTTCATGCACAACGTAGCCTCTCACCTGCTCAGCTGCCAAAATGCTCCCCCTCGCGCCCAGAGCCACTAACGGACGTTAGCCGTTTTTCCAGCTCCACATTTTCTCAAGCATGTGATTGAACTGCAGCGGCACACGATTGAATAGATTTTATAGACCATCAACATACACCACCGGTGTAGTGTGTGGGTGTTCACCAAGGCATTGGGCTGGCTGCCTTTTACGGCATTCCATTGCATCACCTCCAGCTTTCTCCAGATCGGTCAGGGTGTCTTCCCAACCATACCTCCCCCGGTCACCCCCCAACCCTCTCTTCTCCACTCCAGCCCCTGAGAATGGGGCTCTTCAGCTGGGGCAAATCTGCCGACTTGACCCTGGGAGTGGCTAGTGTATTTCTGTGTGTATGTCTGTGTTAGGGTTGTGGTGTTAGTGAAAAAGAACTGGCATCTTGAAGGGTTTTTTGACACATTGATACACGCAAACATGCACGCACGCGCGGCCACACACACACACACACACACATGCACACAAAGTTTATAATTTCCTCAAGCATGCAGGCTGAACTGCTTCTTAAACATTTATGTTTTAGTTTTTTTTTGCATTGTGGGTGTTGACGTGAGGAGGTGTGAAACACTGGGAAGTTAATGATGGGCATCAACTGGGCATCAAGCCGAGATGAGTGGGCTAGTCGTTCAAAAGGGGTTACACACACATGCACGCACACACACGCACACTTACACCCCTCACACGCACACACACACATGGTCAAATGTTCTCGGACGGCTGAAATTCATTCACTAACTTCATATTTTCTTTCCCCTTTCCTTGGTTTCCTGATGATTGACGCCACTCCCTGGCTCACATTTCTACTTGTCAGGTATGTGTGTTTAACTGAAGTGCTCTCAAAGTATTATCTATCTCCCGCTCTGTCTGTCTTTCTCATCAACCCTTTGTCCAATATTCCCAGTTTGCCCATCACTGTACAACTAAATAACTCGCAGATGTGTCAATCATCCACACTCTTATGTCATTCACCGCGTAACACACAATGGCCTCCATATGTGGAGCCTGCAATGGCATGGCTCATGGCTCTCACATGTTGATGTGTTGTGTATACCGCAAGCACAGACAATCTCCCGGTAAACATTATATGTTGTAAATTGCACCGTTTTCCTGGATTTCATCTTCTGAGTCAGACATGTGGTAGTGATTCCTCTGGTCCAGCAAACTGTTTAATGTATTCAGCTCAACATTTTCCACGCATGTTTTAATTTACTATTTAAGTCAGAGTTGCTCACACTGTGACTCTGCAGTTATTCACCCCTTCTAAAAATACGGATTTTCTTCTTTAAGCCCCCACTCCTCCCATCCCTGAGGAAATTACTTGTTACAAAAATTACAAGCCAACGTTTTCTTCTTTCTGTTCTGGTTTGGCTTAAAAAGAGTGTGACAAGAGTTCTAAAACACTTGCTTACATTTAACCATGTATAAGTTTTTAAGTGAGAGAGTATGTGTGTGTGTGTGTGTGTGTGTGTGTAGGTGGGTGCTTATGCGTATCTACACGTTTATAATTCAAAATGCCATGCAGTTGCCCGCTAAACGCTAATCTTTAAGCGTTTCCTGATGGGGCTTTTATGTGTGTGTGGCTGCACCACATCCCAACAGGGAGAATGAAATTATCAAGACCCTACTTTTAACCCATCCCCCTCAACTCCTCAAATCTCTACCCCAGTCAAAGAAGTTTCTTTTGGTCGGGGACAGGGCAGTCAGAGTTCACGGAGTCTGGTGGCTGATACAGACCCTCCCTGATCCCCTGACCATCTCCATGGGGTGACCCATCCCTGATAAAAAAGCTTGCTCAATCCGCCCATGTCCACCCGGATGTTAGGACAATGACATTGCGGTTACACAAAGAGCTGTGACAAACTGCATGTATACATTGAGCTTTATTTACTCTGATGGTCCGTGTATGATGGGAGAGAAGTATCCCCGTGTGAACTGTGAATCTCGCTACACTAAAGCATGTGAGCTGCCGTCTCAGCTGTACAAACATTACAGACGCAGCGCAACATGTCAGTTAGACAAAACCTGCATGGCTTTAATTCCAACCGCAGACAGTTCAACATATAGCCGAGAGCCAATAAACGGAAAGTCAACTTAAATTTTATACTTCACACTGCACTGTTATTATACGATTATTACAGGCTTACCACTCTATTGTACTCCTAAATTGCCTTTTAACCGTCTGGTTGGCTAATAGCGCCAGCTAGCTACACCACACTGAATGCTCAGACTACTTCTCACCTTGGGGTCCGACCCCTGTAATCAAGCTGTCGCCATGCTGCTGATGGAATAGTGCTGACGCAGCGCACAGCCCGAGCGGGGACGCCGCTCTCCCAGCGCTTCAAACGGACATGCATACAGTAGAACAATAAACTACGGCACCAGCTCTCGCGGACGACTGCAGAACTCAAACAGTCCAATAAAACAAACAGGACCTTCCCTCCCATCCCCATCACACACACACACACACACACACACACCTTCTGAGACTCATGTCTTGGACTGGGTGGGGGGATGGGTGCATGCTGGGGGGGGGGAGGGGGGGGGGGGCCTTAATGTGAAGAGGAAGTGTCACACTGGAATGCTCTCAAAAAACAACAAAACAAAAACAACATTCAATTCACACTTGAGTATATCTGTGTGTGTGTGCGTGTGTGTTTGTGTGTGTTAGTGACTGATAGAGAGAGAGAGGTAGGCAGAAGGTTATTCCTGTATTCCCCTGGTTGTTGGACCTGAAGTGGACGACAAACACCTCATTGTGCTCATAAGTACCTCTGCAGCAACAGTGTTCTTTGCTCATGTTACAAACAGGACCTCTTCAGACCAACATGTCAGGAATCTCCAATCTTGTGACAAAATGTCTCCTTGTTCCCAAGCATCCTCTTACTCTCCTGAGTCCCGAGACAATACACAACGTTCTCTCTCTCCCTCTCTTCTGGTGTTTAGTGGTTAGGCATGAGGCTGTGGTGGTTGGATGACCTGTGTTCCAAGCATGGATGTGTTTCTGATTAGTGCGCAGTGCCTTGCCTGAAGAGTAAACACACTTAACAGGTAGCGCTAATCCGCAGATCAAGGTTTTTTATCCCCGGAATGCAAGGTCTCTTTTCTATATGTTCCTTAGACGTGCGAAGAGATTGGATTCGGTGTGGATCCCCTGTCTCAGGACGGGATTTAAGAATATCCACTTGGTCTTGATTATACGTACCAATCCTAATTGAGTACACATACTTTACGATGCTTCTTTAGAGGTTTGTTGTTGTTATATGACTTCAGTCAGTCTTTTAAATCTGCCATTTGTTGTTGTTGTTGTTGTTGGATGTGCATTATGATGAGTGATACAAGCCTTTAGTCTGTCTGTTTCAAGGTTTTTTTCGTTTCCTCTGTCGGGACAGCTCATTGAAGACTGAAGCGAGACGGGTGAAAAACAAATGCCTAACTTGCATTATGTGAAGTAATCCCCAGTGTCAGATTCACAAAGTAGAACATTGCTTCAAAGAATGAGAACAAACGAGCAGGTCGGTAATGGGATTTGAAACGGGAGGGCGTTTCTCCATGTCAGGCTTAACGATAACCATATTGATGGGTTTGTTTATGATTTTAAGTGTTTTACTTGTGGGACAGGACCCACTAGGTTTGAGAGAATGGCTTTTTCAGCTGGCCCTGGTGAGAGACTGAGGGATGAAAGGGAAGGCTTAGGCTATCTGAAATCGTTAATGTCTCTATACGCTCACTAAATGGCAAATTAATACAGGCTGGTTCTGGGTTGATGCGGCTCAACCAGTCTCGAGGTACAGACTCAGGACGTACAGCGGGGAGTCTTCCTCTCAAGCCAGATACTGAATATGTTACAGTACCAAGAACACAGCACAGCCCTGTCAGATGCAGTCAGGTTTGTGTGGGAAGTCTGACATCAGGAAAGCGCCATGCGTTGCGATTTGTGGGCATGTAAACGTTTAGGGAATTAGCATTGCGCTCTGCTATTAGCAGCGCTCCAAAACAACTGGTATTAGGAGCCGTGGCAAAACGCCACCTGCATCTAATAGCTTGCGGAGCCTGCAGTGCTGATCATAAAAACAAGACTGATGGCTCTTTGCCAGCAGAGGGTTAAAGCTGAGGCAATGGTTAGCTACACTACATCACAATGTACACTAATGGGCACTAGATAGAGCCAATGCACAGTAGTTCAGGTATATAAATCACAAGTGATGGCATTTGGGCAGTGGCAGAGGCAGCACCTTTCTATGGGCTCCCATTCAATTGCGTAAGCCTGAAATGTTCTGGTAGAATTCCTGGGCAAGGATATGACTTGTGTGTGTGTGCGTTAGTGTGTGTGTGTGTGTGTGCGGTGTAATCAACTGCTGTTAATTGGCATGTACAATTACACTCCACACACATGTTGCTTGCTCTCTTACATGTGCATGTGACTATTTGCACTGTTTTGCGGAGGTAGTAACACAATCAGTCTGTATAGTGTAATATCCTGCTGAATGTTTCATCTGGTTACTGGGGGCAAAAAAAATAAGAACAAAAAACGTCAGTGAGAACCTGAGCATTAACCTCACGGACTTTATTCTGATGTGCCAGCTCCACAATGATTTATAACCATATGTTCTTTCCATCGCAAAATGTGAGGAATGTTGGGCCCACGGACTGCTTTCAATGGGGGCATTTCCTATATTTCCACTTCCAATATAATGTCATGTCAGAACCAATCAGTTGCCCTGGGAGGAGTCAGGTTAAACATGATCCGATGGAACGCATAGTACCCTAATTCTGAGACACAGGAAGGGAGGGGAAGGGAAGGACAGGGAGAAAGGTCAGTCAGGGTTACAGTGAAGATGTCGCAGAAAGCTAGTAGGTTCGGATTATTTTCGCCGCGAGAATCTGAAAAGCCTAGGAATCATCGTGAATGTGTTCGAGTAGCATCTGAACTCACCAATCAGCGTCTTGATAGTCACACGGGTGTGGTTTAGGCACAGAAAGCCAGACACATAAGAGACAGTAGCAACATAAAATAAAAGACAGGTGTATCAATCTGTATAACGGTACGTTCTTAATTTATTGACTGGGCTTTTCCTCGTGTTTGAAACAGAGTCATGTCAATGTTGTTTTGTTGGTAAAAAACAAACATGCACAGCCGGCCCGGCTTTTAAAACAAAGAACAGAGGAACTCAGATTGTAACACGCAGCAAGCGTACAATTAATTCTCTGCTCAGGATGCAACTATGTCTTTATACATAATTTGTCTGGTCGGCGAATACTCGGAAGTGAGACTCGGTGGTCCAAGTCAGTGCCTATTAATGCTGCCTGGCATTGCCTGGGAGCTTGTCATAATATGAATATACAAGTTGCCTAATTCAGCATAATAAATAAAAATAATTTAACAAAACCCATGTGAATAGCGTAGCGTACATGTGAAACAGTTTCACCACAGTTTAACCTTTGGTTGCTAGGCCACAGCCGTTTGTTTTCACCGAGTTGTCACCAAGTTTTCAAGGATAATCCATTCAAGGATTTCGCCAACCAGGCGAAAATATGTTTGCGGCTATGTTTAAAAAATAGTGTAGATCACCTTTAAACCATCGCTGCAGACAGATTCAGACAGATCTCTGGCTGAGAGAGCCTCTATACTCTGATAAATGCGGTGTAACTTTGTGATACACCCTGACTGTTTCAACCAGGGTGGGGTCCTAACTGCTCTCTGGTGGACCCCCAGCCCAAACCACCTGCATTCTAAACCCTACCCCATCACCAGAGACCCAAACAAATTAGATATTTAGTTTGATATTTACTTTGAGACTGGTGCTCATAAAAACACATTCAGACACCTGTCATCAAGTTCTATACTGTCAGATTAATTTATACAATATCCTGTCTTGGTTTCAGTTTTTCAAGGATATTTCCCAACCTGAAAATGTAACGTGCAGTGTTGAAAGTGCATATCAGTCCTGTGGGCTCAGCTGTGGATATCAGATGCTACGGTGGAAATAGATTTCTGTTCTGCTGTAAGACTCTGGCTTTCCAGCATTTGGGAAGGTTTCAGATATATTGAAATGGAATGCAAAAACAGCTGTCCTTGCGAGATGACTTAAAATATCGTGTCTGTTCATGTATGTTTGCTATTAGCAATGGAAAGCGTCGATTCATGCATAACTAGATATATGGCGGAGATGTTGGTGTTTGTGTGTGTGTAAATGTAGATGTCCTCATAACCAAATGCTATTTATAATTCCTAATAGTGCTGTTTCTTGTTCCAACATACTTTTTCACTTTCTTAATCGGCACCCTTTCGCAAAACTTGTCAGTATTTGTGCTTTGGAGCTAATTTAATTGTTTTGCTAGTGAACTGAATCCAGCTGTTGTCATGTGTGAAGCACATGTGTGTGTGTGTGTGTGTGTGTGTGCGTGTGCGTGTTTGTGTGTGTGTGTATGGGAGTGTGTGCATGTGTGTGTGCCAGCCAAGTGTCGTGTACAGTGAGTGTTTAGTTCATCCTTGATCAGGGGTCATTGGTGCTCATTGGTCTAACACCATGCAGGGCGACCTCTGGTGTCCACAACCTACACAGAGCAAAGGAGAGGTGATCAGTTAAGGGGCAGATGGTCCATTAGGCTTATTACAGGCTGTACTTACGCCATCATTTGTTCCCAGATATTTGTTGTTTGGGCTTTCCTTACACACACACACACACACACACACACACACACACACACACACACACACACACGTGCTTGGCACAGCGATCAGCGCGATATGTCAGACAGGCTCTTGGCCGCGCAGCAACTTTCAGGAGGCTGTTGCAGCCAGAATTATTTGTTTTAATAATTTCTAATTTCTCATAGTATAATGAAAAAAATATCAAATTTTCAGCAGGGTATATCTGTATGTTTTTTGTATACCTGCGTTTATATATCTGTAGATATTTGGCATTTATATCGTCATAAAACTACCAGCTACGTCAAGACAGTGAAGAGCAATATGTAAAGAGTGTGGGTTGTGTGGGGACCCTCGATTGAATCAATCTGCCCCCCAGTGGCCAAGATTATACTGCTTTAGAAAGAAGAATGTGGTGTATTTACTGTCTGTAATAACATGAAAATGAAAGCCCAGTAAAACAACAACAGGAAATGAAAGCAGATTGCAAAGATTTCGTGTTATGGTAAATGTAACCCAAAGCAGTTCAGTGTCCCGTGTAAGCCAGTCTCAGGTTCTCAGCACCAAACAGTCCACGTCCGTGTCTTTTTCTCTCTGGTCTGAACTTGATTTAGAAATTGATGACTTACAGTGAGCTAATAGCTACAATAGTACAGTAGCTATTGAAGAGGAGCCCAGCCAGCTTCTAATTAATAATAGGTTAGGAAAACATTAGGTGATAGGCCTTAAATGCTTGTGGAACATAATAAAACCATTTATCATTGTTTCCAGTTTTCATAATGTGTGTAATGTGTGTTTCTTATCCATTAACATGGCAAATTATATAAAATAATACTGCCTTGCGGGGTGTATTTTAGTTGTGTTAAGAGCAGGAAAACATACAAGATTAGTTTTACTTGGACCAGATGTGTCTTTACTTATGAGCCAGTGCACCAAATCTACCTATTCATCAGCGACGAGCAATCTTCTCTCACATGAACATCACTCAACACAAGCTAATACGTGTATACAGCAGTAGATAACGTATGAGAACAAAGCCGTCATAGATTGTGCAGACAGCCGGCAAGGTAGAGTAATCACTGATATGGTACATATATGTATTACATTTCATTTCTATACGTATTCCACAGGCATACAAAGGCATCTTGGGTGCTGATGGAGGGTCACATAAATGTGCCGTGCACCTCTTGACAAGTCCATTTATGTGGCAGGTACTAAAATCGAGGCAGAGAAATGACTATTTTGTACGGTGCGTTGCCAAGCGAAATAAGCATGTCTGATTGGTTCTGTGTGCACTGACCCACTGCAATGCTGATTAACTGCAGTCTTGCAGACCTTGTACCTTTGAAACATCATCAACAGTTACCTAAGTCTAAGCAAATGCTTTGGTTAAAAATACATTCGCGCTTTGTTATTGAGTTTACTTTGGGAGCTAAATGTGACCTGCGGGACATACTTTTACTGAGCCAACGCCACATTACAAAAGAATTAGTCAGATTAAAACAAAACAATAACAGAAGGATTATTTCAAAATCTGGATATCATCTCCTGAACTCTAACCCCCCCCCCCACACACACACACACACACACACACACGCACACACACACAAACACACACACACAAAACGCATCTCCAGGGGGTATAACCCCAAGTGGAGAACCACTGATGTAAGGGCCTGCTCCGGTTTGATCCCCATGTGAGGCGACTCCTGTCTGGGCCGCAGGTCAGCTCAGCTCGGCACCCTCCCTGTGGAGAGAGAGGGACACCTGATATGAGTTCCTGTCAAGCTTGGTTAGAGCAACATCCACTAGGGGTGGCGGAGGGCTCAGATCAGGGCTTGACATACATGCCAGTACATAGATAAAAAGATGTAGGGTGTCACTATGTCATTAATATGTCAAGTCATTTCTGCTCACTTGCAGCAAAGCATGATTTCCCTGGAATGTCTCAAGTTCCATAACAATAGATAGAACATAGCAAGCCTCAGCTAAATTGCTCCCTGAAATCGACTGCAGTGTGTGGGTGCATGTGAATCATTCAGTACATACAGGAACTATCCGGTTGTATTGCTAGTGTTTGTGGCCACAACGTAGCAGACGAAACTCTTCTACCTGTGTTTTTACAGCACCCCTCTTGCTGTTTACAGGTATGGTCATTCTTGCTAACTTCAAGCTCAAATCAAAACAGCATCGCTCCGCGGTCCTCCACGGTGGCGCCTCACACATCGAAATGCACTGTGAAACAAAGCGTAGTGCTACGGCTCTGTTGATACGAGCGGTGTTCGCCACTTTGTTTACTTTGCTGCTTATCTATTTACGGGGCCAGGGCTGTGTAGAAGTATCAGATAATTATTTTTCAACGTGCACAGAGATGCAAGAAGAAAAGTGTATTATCTTACATTTAGGCTTGCAAAAGCTGACTACACCTTTAAGGTGCACCAGCCGTGTGCAAGTTAAGCTGCGTCACATTCAAAGGAATCCTCCCCTGGTGTTTTCTCAGTCATCCTGCTCCAGGGGGAACCCATAATTGCTTGTCATGCTTTTCCATCGTAAATGATGAGGGACGGTAAAAAAAAAAAAAGAAGTTAGTCGGATCACTAAGCCTTTCCAGGGGGCTCATTTGTCGGGTCGGTGGCTTTGATACCCTAGCTTCTCCACAGAGCCGCGTCCATCTTGCACTATGCCTCACTAGGATTGGCTGCAGGCATCAGGGAATACTTTACTATGCTTACTGCGCAGAAGAGAAATAAGTGAATTATATAAATGCCTGTGTTTTTCACATTGAAGCACAGACGGTGGGCGCTGTTAGCTTCCACTTCTGTTCCTGTCAGGTCTCCAGAAAGATAAACTAGCCGTCCCAGTAGTTAACATTGAATACTTTATCGCAAATAATCCCTCTCAGTTCACGGGTGCAAACCATGAAATCAGTCTGGCAATGTGTAGAGTCCTTCAAAAACCTGAGGGATGATGAAAATGAGATGGTTATTTATTTGTATTTTTCTCATCTAGCTTGAATTCAGCATTAAGCATTAAGCAAGACACAGGGATAGCAAATAGTTGGCTTAATATCTGGAGAGGAGTAAACAATGACCACATGTTATTTTCTGTGGTGAAAACCCTCTCAAGCTTTTCATTCTAATAAACTGTGAGTAATTCCTGTAAAGGCTTGGCTAAAGACATGCAGGATGTTACAGTTTAAATAGTGATTACCCAAAGATTTGTGTGCTTAGATTGTACTTGATATGTCTGGTCTTTTCTTTGGAGATGCTCCATTACTCAGTGACCATTAGGAATTCCCTAGGTTTTGCTATACAGAATGACCATGTAGAAAAGTGGAGAGAAGGGGAGCATACAATAAATTAGATAGGCTGCATTATGTGGAGAAGATCAGGCCTGTGCTTGTTTGAATCTCCAACGCCACTGGAATAATATAGTTTAAGGATACTTAATGACTAGCATAAAGGAGCCTCAAGACAAGTGACTCAACCGGTCCAGTAGCCAACCCCAGACAGTGGTTTGTACCGAGCAGTAACAACCGCGTAGTTGAGTGTGGATGGCAGTTTGTGCAGTACTGTATGGGCCAGATTTACCAAAGGTTTGCGTGAGTTAAAACGTGTGCAAACTTGATACCACTCGGAATAAACACGTGACCTGATCTACTAATGGCGTGCATGGAGGATGACGTCTTTCATGAGCCTAACCCATCAAATGAGGTTTAATTTAGAGAATGTGCGCTATTGAGGCACAAATTTCTCCCAGATCCATTATAGCCGGTTGTAGCCTTTGGGAATGTATGTATTTACGACACTCTGAAGTTACACTTTACTACAGTTTTGTTGTAATCTGTTCTGTTTGGGCAGCATGCCTGCAGCTAGCACGCCGCAGATGTATTGGCAGCGCGTGCACACTTCTCGAGTAATTATTTTGGGACGCGTCGATTTCTTGTGGGAAAGAAAATGGAATTGGTGTAGATTTATCCATTTTATACATTTGTTTTAATTGTTCTTATAATTCCTTGATCTGATTCCTTTAACCATTTGTATTACTTACGTTGTTTTTCTGTATCTCTATTTATTTATGGGAAGCACGATTGTGCATATTTTCCCTCTCTGTAAAACATGTTGAGCTGCAATTCTGTTTTAAAAGTTCTATACAAATAAAGATTATTATTATTATTATGTAATTTCCATTTAATCTGAGATAATTTTAGTTTTACCTACGGCAATTGCCTTCTCACAGATACTGTCCCCAATGGTGTTATTGTTGCGTTCACGTCTCTGCTGTAGCTCACCAATATATTTATTTGTCTCTTCCAACACCTCTATTTCCATTGTATCGAATTTGCGTTTGCACTTTTGGTCATCCGTCCCGGTTCTCCACAGCGGCGGTGGCAATAATTCTTAGTTGATCACCCGTAATACGTACTAAAATTAAACGTGCAATATTAGACAATGCCCGCGCAATTTAGCACTTTATTAACAATTTTTTTGTGACGTTAGTAAATTAATGGCTTGTGACTTTAGATTTGAGCAAATTAAATTAATTGATGATGTTACTGTACCATTAAGATGATATTATGCCTTTATGAAGGGTATGGTGTAACCTTGTCACCCATCAGTCAAACACTGGATAACACCAAATCCGGTTGCAACATTAAACTAAAGAAGGTGTTTTCTAAATCCACACTGCTTGTTTTAAAATGTCCCTTCAGAAAGCAAATAAAATCATACACATTACATCCGCCTTTTATCGTCTACAGAGCAAGTCCGTGTAATTATGTATGGCTATGTTAATAGGAAGTGTGGTCGCTTTAAAAGGTCAGTCTGTGCGTGATTTCCCAGGATAAATAGAAAATTAGATGCAAACTTGTTGAACACATGTTTGGATGCCATTTTATCCAATGTGCGTTTTCTACCAAACCAACAAACTGCTAACAAATGCTCATTTCTTTGTTATGACCCTTCATCCGGATTTTCCACCCATATACCTCTCCCTCCCTCTCATACGCTTGTCTGCTTGGCACCCAAACAGAGGAATTCCCAAGTAAATTATTCATCTGTGTTGTCCGTTGCAGTTGAAGCCACAGAAGAAGTGCTCTGTGATCATAATCTGTTGAAGGCCCTGCATTATGAAATGAAAGCTGGCTGTCGAATTGCACAAGAGTTCACAATCCTCAGATCAGTGCAATAGCAAAAATACAAAGCACGATAAGCCGGAACTAGAGAGCCATTTGGCTGATGTCAAATCTGAAATTAATGTATTACTGAATTTACAATTTATATATTTGACACAAATGTGAATATGTATGACCTACAAGAAAGTGCTTGCTAACATGGAGTGTTCTTTTTAATAATGCCACGCTTTTAAAACAAAAGCATAACAAAGTCCCTTACCAGTGTTATGATATTCTTCTACAGGAGACCTGAGTCTCAGAGTTGGTGGGAGGGCTGATGGGTTGAATAAGTCTCTATAATATTAAAAGCAACCCGTGTTTCCAAGAAGTGTTATTTAGAGTGTCTGCCAAGCTAAGGTTTAAGGTTTCATTAGCTTATCAGCCTGGTCAGTACAGAGTAAACAGCTTGAGTACCGATGGTGTCCCCCCTACGCTTTCAGCACGGAACAAGGATTTCCAGAGTTTGGTTTATTCATCCGTTATTTAGCATTCACTTTACCGCGTTTCTTTCTCCGCTCCTCTGATTGATTTGTCACTTTACTGCTTTGCTTTCTCTGTTAGGCCACTTGAATCCTCTCTCTCACTCTCTCTCTCTCTTTCTCTCTCTCTCACGAGAGCACACGTTCTATGCAATTGTCAGGAAAGGAGATTGCTGCAGGCTATAGTTTAATTGTTTGGCTGACAGCTGGCCAAGTTGTTTATTATTGTATTAATCTTCCCTGTCCTGCACTGACCAACGGCAAGACGCTTGCCACGTCAGCTGTCCTGGGACAGGAGGGGGGGGTAGAGATGGACAGATATGTGGACAATGGCCCTTTCAGAGTGTGATTGACAGGCAATCTGACTAATCAAAAGGCCTAACTGTTGCTATGTGCCGCACTGTGTCGGACAAACAAGAATCACTTCAACTGCAATCAATATGTCTGTCAAATCTGTTCATTTTAAACTTACATACGTTTTGAGAACGTCGAAAGGTTGTTTTTCATGGGACATGTAGACAACATATAGACAGTTATATCCTACCTAGACAGACTGGATGTAGCCTACAGATCTTTAATTTTCCTGAAGCCATGCGGATTTAGATGCAAAATCGCTGGACAGCCCAACACATTTGTTATAAGGTAACATAATTACTATACCGGTACTGTATCCATTTTACATTTGTAAAAGTTGTCAATCATAACCGGAAGAATGCAGTAGCCTGTTGCCTGATACCAATACCAGTAGCTTACTGTACTACCGGTACCGTATTCTCCTCCTCGTTTCACTTCACTTGATTCTGATATTTCTCATTAATTGAGAATTAAACAATATAAAAAGTCTTTATCGTCCATCCATCCATCCATCCATCCATCTTCTCCCGCTTATCCGGAGTCGGGTTGCGGGTCTCCTTTCAACGCAAAGGAGCAGTGGCTCTACTCCGAGTTCCTCACGGATAGCTGAGCTTCTCACCCTATCTCTAAGGGAGACGCC
>JAODUH010088219.1:0-14641 GCA_027564835.1 Typhlichthys subterraneus | reverse complement strand
TCCGTGTTGTGGTTGCTGCCCTCTACTGGCAAGTGCACCGGGTCATTTTGACCCATAGGACAGCGCGAGGGTTAAATGCCAGTCTACTAAAGTTCCCCTTTTCCTATACTCGGTTAGACTACCCAGGGCCAGAAAATTGTGTGCGTACGTGCGCGTGCGTGCGTGTGTCTACATCTGCTCAGCGGAGAGTTCAGTAAGCAGTTCCAGCTCAGGCCTCAGAGAAAGGATATATTGTTTACTGGACATTTGAGCATCTGCTTTGTTGTAGATAAGAGGCTTAATGCTAGCAGCCATGGCTGCTCAAGGGGCTTATATACTGTCAATGTGTCACTCTATGTCTTTCACTGTTTCCTTTCTCTGCATGTTCTTCTGTCTTTCAACTTTGTTTTTGCTTCGTAACTTGATCACCTTTTATGGAAATATTAGATAGGCTGACTGTGGTAATGTTTTGGAAATACAATTGCTGTTTATACATGTAGTTTTCAATACATTTTTTTAAATCAGCAAAATGTCTTAATAATTAAAAGAAAAGTAAACAACAGTAACCAACTGTTTGGAAGGGACCACTAATCATGCTAAGCAAGCTAATTGTAAGCTAATAAGCTTTTTCAAATTCACAAAATATCTACTCGCATTTCGTTAGCTTAACATTCTCTGTGCGTGTTGGAAAAAATATTCGATACTTCTGTCGGTGCTGGCTCCGTAAATAATAACATAAACAAAGTGGCGAACACCGCTCACATCCACAAAGCCACTACGCTTTGCTTTCCCAATGCGTTTCACTGTTTAGAGCTGAGCCGCAGAGGGATATTGTTTTGCTTTTAGCTAGAAGATAGCAAGCATTCTCGAGAATGACTAACCCTGCATTATCACCGCCGACATGTTAAGCTTTTATAGAGGCACGTTTCATTTCATTTTGAACGGACGTCAGCGTTTCTCGGCAACGGCAGGCAAAAAGCTACGTTCAGTGACGGAGTCTCCCATCGACAGATTAGAGTTGAGAACTTTTCAACAACTAATTTCCATTAGCTGTGGTGATGGAGTTCACAACTACAAATGGCAGGGCATATGTTCTCTGCATCTTCTTTTCGATAGCTATCTTAAAATCCCTCGCTGCATATTTGGCTTTGTACAGAAATACGTATTTAAAAAATAGAAGCTTTTAAAAAAGAAGATATTGTTGGAATCACGGGTGAGCTACAGCATACACAAGTGCCTGTTTGTGGTCCACGGAATAGTCAAACTTGACGAGATCCAAGTATTAATACACAAACATGTCCCTACAAAATGTAATGCACACCATTTTTGCGTTTCATTTGACAAAAGTTTACTGTTGTTAATATGAACATATTTGAAGCGCTGTCGCTGGCAAGACACACCCCCTTCGTAGCTTTCAGTTTGGACACAATAGAGGGCTTGACGACAGCCCGTCAGCGATTGAGCGATCTACCAGTTGACTATGTATATATATTATCATATATTAGAGATCTAACACCTTAGCAAGGGAGGGTGAAGCCCAAGGGCTCTAGCATCTGTCACTAGAACGTTCCTGAGGTTTCGGAGAGTGAGGTTTATGTAAGTGCTGGCCACCATTACACTCAGACACTCTATATAGTAAAAATGATTACGACATCTGACATTGCAAGTCATCTACAGTAACATTGTATCCATAAATAATTCAAGCAAAACAAACAACACATTTTTAGTTTGCAGAACAGCAAGACATGTAATTAATGAAGTGTGTTGCTTGTTATTTCTCCAACATAAATATTTCTCCAAAGATTTGTATCTTAATTAACTGGCAAATCTCTACAAACACATCAAACAGGAGGAGCTATTGTTTTCCAGTCTTTGTTTGTTTTTCCTGCAGAGGAGAGAGGAGGTTCAGAGAACCAGGAAAGCCATTCTGATGTAGACATGTTTGCATAAAAACGTTATACGGAGCAGAATATTTATGTCTGCTTGTTGAGCGTGTTGCTTTTAGATGTCACTCTCTGGGGATGTCGTTGATTTAAATGCACAGCAGTTGGCATTTGGCATCATTTACAGTATTAAAAGATTAAAAAACTATTGAAACTCATGATGTACTGGGCTGATTAGCTAGAGAACATTCAACACAGATGTTGTATAGTCATTGTCAAGGCTGTTCACATCCACCTATGAATCAAGACACTATCCAGCTCGTTGGTAACCTACTTCTAGTTGAGCTGGTCAGTGAACCCCCCCCCATGTTTAGTTGTCAAAGTACACACTGTGTACTTACAGTATATGCATATAAATATTGAACAATCGATTAACACACCCGTGAAAGGTTATAAATGTGTTGAAATGTACATGCATAAGTCAGGTGTACTAAGCGCTGACATAATTGTTCCCAGTCTTGATGAAATTGGTGCACAATGCATTTGTTGGCATTCATGGGCAGTAGACAATGTAAGGGTCCCAGTTTGGGGGTTAGACAATGTGGCCAGTAGTCTAGGCAACCACTAGGGTGTACTGCACTGGATATCATGGCAGAAAATGTACTAGCACGCATAAAGTGAATACATTTAAGGACATGCAAATAAGATAGTGATGTGTATATAGGGGTACACGATATTGAAAAAATGTGATATTGCGATATTGATCATGAAAATTGCAATATCGATATTAATTTAAATATTTTTAAACATAAGCAAAAACACACAAATTATGGTAAAGGGCATCAAAATATATTCGTAACATATCCAAACAACACATTTTTAATTTTGGTCTGACACAACAACAGTAATTCCAAGCTACCATGGAGGCATTAATTATGGCCACTAATGTTTCCTCTTGATCTCTATTGTGTCATTAGCTTCCTCATTCAAACATCTTACTTTTATGTCTAAATCAAACACAACTAAGCCAAACAGCCAATAGACCGATCTCGACACAAACTAAACTATGATATGATATTGCGATAATGGTACTGAGTTGATATATTGTGCACCCCTATTTGTACAACCACAGTTGGCAATAAAAGGTCTGATACAGTATATTATGAATATTATATTGTTGTCTCATCTTGTCTCATGTTGAGAATAAACATTATTTATACATTATATTATATAGTGTATAAGATATATAAAGTGTCGTGCTAACATGCGACAAGCTAGACCAAGTTTATTTAGTTAGTTGTCCTCTCTTCTTGCTTATCTGTCAGTCACTGTCTGATATTTCTTTTGGCTCCATACTTCCTCATTCATTCTCAGCCTTGTCCCTTGTCCTTGAAGGTCGAGCAGGAAACACTTAGTTTTATCAGCAGCCTCTTGGCGTGTCATGGATAAGTGTCAGGCATCAGACGCCCAGGGAACAAACACTATATCCCACAACCTGCGCCTGCTGTAAACACTCTTATCTCATAGAATGGCTGGCAGTGAAGACACCGGGAATGTGTGTGTGTGTGTGTGGGGTTTAATGTGAGTGTGTGATTGGGGTGTAGAGGGTGGCGGGGGGTGGGGGGGCATCTATTTCACTGCTGTGCTTTAAATACAGTATGGGTAGTAGTTTAACTGGGTCATAATCTCCTCCTGATTGGTGAGCGGCAGGGGCCTGCTATATATGCCCCATTGCAGGCTAAGCAGATCTTGTCCAAAGGCGTCTTTATGCACCGTTGTGGATTAACTGCTGTCCTGCGTTTGTTTTCCTTACCTGAATGGCCAGGCATATGCTTACAACGTGCTCTAATGTGATAGGCCAGATGTTAGCTGTCCCGAGTAAGCAAAAGCTGTATTCGCATCACAGTTTCTTTTTTATTTAGTGGTTACTTCAATAAAGACGTAATTTAACATTTTTTAAATGTTTCCATAGTCACATAAGTGTAATGCAAGACAAATCACAATTGTTTTATTGTGTATAAGAAGCAGAACCTTTCATGTATTTGTACCAACCCGTTTGCTGTGGAGCTCACAGTTCAGTGCAGCCTGTAAACCGAGCAATTATTGGAACATTGTCTTCTAGTTAGGAGCACTGGTGAACTCATTGTTTTCCATTATCGGGCCATTCATTTGTTTTTGCTACAAACTCTGTATAACGTTGAGTTTATTGTCTGTGAGCTCACCCAAACGTTTACGCACACCAACATTTGCTGCAGGGTGTTTTAAGCTAAAGGCCCAGTCAGTTCTACACATACTGCATGAGATAATACAGTATTACATACATATTGGGTCTTTAGATAATACAGTATACTAGCTGTGTGCGAAACCCAAAGTAGTGCATTCTGCTCCATATAAACCTGTCCATTAGAATGCAGTGAGACTAGCCCTTCACTTGTATATGTTCAGTCTATTACAGTACATTCACATTCACAACAAAGGCACTATAGTGTATGTCAAATATTTCTCTTGAGGAGCGGTGACAGGTGCTATTTTACTCTTTGCTTTGCTTTATATATTTTGCTTTCTATCTTTCAGGTGATTTACACTCACAGAGGGATATTTTACTATACGATAACCAGATAATTCTGGAGAACAAACTACATTTTAAAGAGTACAATGATAGAACCTTAGGAATTTGGGCATAGAATGACATGGCCAGTATTGAATCTGAGTCATTAATTTTATTATAATTTATCCTGCAGCGCCTTCATTCCAAACATTCCTGATACAAGAGGGCCTGCTAAGTAGAGTCTCACTTGCTTTTGACGAGCGTGGCTAAGCTTGGTATTATAATACATAGAACGGGATGAGGGGGTAGGGGTTAGTTTCCTGCATGGGCAGGGTTGGGGTCAATACTTCCTGCCTCTTCTCTTTTGGGAGAATGCATCTGATTCGTTTGGTGGTTAACCTACAGTACCCATCTTTGTGGGCAAATGTGCTACTCTTTTGTTTGTCAAAGGTACTTTAGCAAAGTATGAAGTACTTTGTAAACTTATTTTCCCATCTTGAAAACTGTTCATTTGTAGCAACCTCTCAACATATCTCAAGGAGGATCCTGCAAATCTAAAACCCAAACTACCCTATAATAACACTTTGCTATGCTGCCTCAACAAAAGTACTGCACTATTTGTCCCGTTTGTCTCCTTGTCCTGTTAGCGTACCCTTTTCCAACGCAAGCGTCGACAACACACACCCTCTTGAAGACTATTCGAATGTATTAGAAGAGCGAAGAAAGGCACTAAAGACTTTTCTCGATGGAAAATGTGTTTTCACTTTTTTTCCTGACTTTTCTTCTGCAAGGGTGGCTTTAACAACAGGCTCTGTTGCTTCACAGGTTTGTCCAATCACCGAGTATTCTTATGAAAGCACCTGCCTAACAGTTTCCGTGGACGGCTCCCCCGATGTATGTGACTACACTACAAACAATCAAAATCTTACCAAGTATATTTGTCTAATTTCTAGTAAAAATATCTAACTACACTTAATATAAGACACAATTACCTAACAAGAGCTCTTCTATCCACATATGTCTTATTTCAAGAAATCTTACAAGAAAATTTGCACTTGTTCCATTAGCAGATTTATTTACTTATTATGAGCAAATATGACCTTTTATTCATAATTTTTTTAACTTATTTTTAATGAGCCATTTTTTGCAGTGTAACACACACATACATCTGGCATATCAGGCTAGGTTGTTCGACACAGCATGTCAAAGCGAAGCAGGCAGCTAGCTTCATGCACAGCCACCACAGCGCATTAGTCTATTTTCTGACTGACTGGGTCATGTGTCATGTGTCTCTGCATGGACATCAAAGTGACTCACAATTTGCCTCCACATCTCACTTTGACTGTAACGCGCGCGTGTACGCTCATGGCTAGTCTCAGCCTCTTCCGTTCATCAGCACTACGTCACCTAGGCAACTCCGTGCTGAACGTCTGATGCATTTATCCTCGTAAGCGCGAAACATTACTACTTTCGGGAAGTAATGCTGTCGATATCCATCGGCTGTTAGCCTTGTCACTCACAAGCATGTCTCCGTAATATCGCAGTGCTTTATTTACTCATTTAAAATGTTTAAAAACTGATTTCACAGATTTACAATAGGCCCTTCAGCTTTACCTGTGCAAACAGCCAGACTTTAGTTTTCCTCACTCAGACGTCTGACTTGGTCATTGAGTTACGTAGTTGGCCGTCCTGCATGTCAATCAAAACACCTCGCTTGTCAAGTAGGCGGGCACTGACGCGGTTAGCCAACGCTGTGTCCCCTGTAACTTTACAATGTAAGAGACTAGCTTGTGTCACATACGCACAAACAGAGCACAGAGAAGAGTCTGTAGAGCGTGTACGCTAACGCTTGTGTCATGTATTTTTATATTATGTTTCTTTGTATTTGTAATGTAAAATGTCCTTGAGAGTATTAAAAGGTACATTATTATTATTATTATTATTATTATTACATGCACAAATCTTCTAATGCAAGAGTCAGCAGGAAATGTTCTTCTGTTACCTGTATGCTCCCCCCCCCTTCATACTAGCAAGTGACACATCAAGCTGTAATCCTGTAAAATATGTCATTCTTTAATATATTATCTAGGGAGGAAGTGTCTATACAAAATATCCTTGCTTTCTTTTCACATTCCACAAAAAGGTAAACACCCGCTGAGATATGTGACCTTTGACCCCACTGCTCAGCACAGGCCTCTCTAGCCTATAGAACCAAAGATATTTGAATAATAAAAAGATGGAGCATTGTAATGCATTTCACTGGAAGCAAGAATGGAACGCTTGTCAACAGCATTCTGCCCGGCCTGGCTGACGTAGGCAGCGCCCAGACAGCTACATCTACCATGCATGGTCTTAAAGTGAGTCAATTTACTCCAAAACTCTTTGTTGCAGAAATACCGTTGTTGCCTCAGATAAATTGTACTTGATCGTACTTGGGAATTAATATATTAATATACTCAAAATACCCATGAATGCCCCCAGAGAGAAATAATGGGCAGTATTACGTTCTAGCGTGCATAGAGGGTGAAAAGCCCTCCTCCGTCCAAAAATGCCGTTCATTGAACCCTCTCAGTTTCCAATGTTAATAGATTATAACTTTCCACCAGCGGTGCAAGATGTAATGCAGTGGTAGCATTTGGGTGTTAGCCACAGAGGCTATTTACGCTGCCGCGTATTGCTAGGTTGGCTTTTTTTGAACGCCCCGAGATCAGTTACAGTACACGAGAGTCAGAGAGTGCACCTGCTTATCGTGTGTATAGGTCAATAGGCTATCAGGTCAGATCTAATACTGTACTGCATCCTAATATGTGCAGGTTGGAGGCAAGGGGATTTCCAACCGTGCATGACTTGATTATGCACTTTGAAATTGCATGTCTTTAGCTGCGCTGTCCAGATAACACCCTGTAGCTTCATCAAGCTCTGGAGGGTATTCAGGTGGTGTCAATCACAAACATTTCTTTACACTCGTGTTGATTATACTGTGTAGACTTTACCTGAGTATACCTGAATTGGCCCAAAATCCAATAGGCATTTTGTATATCCCGTCATATTTTCTATGTTCAGTGGCAAGACCTGGTCTGCTCAATGGTGAGCTGCTCACTGGCAGGCTAGAATTAGCATGCATACTATTTTAATTTAATATTAAGATTGTTCTGAGTAGTGTCCATAATAATCATAACATTACACACAGTATAATTACTCATAAACGTTTATCAAGAAGTAATGAAGGAATGAACGTGAAAAAAAAAATACAACTCTGGTTAAGCCTGGTTTTAGAAAGAATGCCTTACATTTTAACAGCATAATCATTTATACACACAGGCATGCAGTAAGTATGTGTTCTGTATTGTTCTCCTCATTAGGCTGTCTTGGTAAAGCTAAATATGAAATGGTTGCTGTCAAAAGGTTCACTAATGGTTCTACATATTGTTGGCTGTGATGGACCTAAATCATTGCTGTTGTAGTTTCGCATCTTAACAAAACAAAAAAACATATATCTATATATATAATAATGATTTTTGCTGAAAGACCACTGTCAGGATGTTCTTTTTAGATGATGCAATCGCTTCCCGACTCCTACATGATCAGACATTAAATGATGCCATCTCTATCCAAAAGCAAATCTTTGAAAAAGTTTGCTATGCCCCAACACATCTCTCCTGGAATGTACCATGTGCCCTTGTCCATGCCTTAGTGCCATTTGCTGGGAACCCCTAACTGGTTAGGACAGCTCTTCAGCTCGCCTTAACCCTGGGAGAGATAGAAGTTGTTTCCTACATTCCTGTTTAAATGTGATCAAATAATTATTAAGTAGGAGGACTTTTGGGAACTGCCTACTACTATATGTTTATGCATATATGCACGATGAGCATGCACAGTGTCATGCGATGAGAAGGCGAAATGAGCCCCCCCCCCCCATATAGGGATTTAGGGTTAGTGTGTGTGTGCTTAATCTAAGCACAACGCTATACAACTTCATGTGGAAGTAGCTTGCCTTCCCCACATGTGGAAATACCCTGGCCGAAATGTCAACCGCACTTCACTGTTGTGCGTACACGTACAGTATGTTTTGCGGTTTAGTGTTGTGGTAGTATAGTGGTGGACGCAGCTCTTACTGCTAGAAAGTGCTGCGTTGTGTGCGGCCAGACTGCAACCCAGGCTACTTAGATTGCCTTTGTATTAGGTAATGGTTGACCTCTCTATCTGAACAGACTGCCAACACAAATGTCCACTTATCGGCTCTCTGTGCATTTGTGCAGTGCAGAACCAGGCCGTTGTGCTTGCAGCGAGTTGAGCAATATTTTTACAGAGCAAAAAAAAAAAAAAGCCCTCATTTGAGGAACATTAATCACATTGTAGGCATTTCTGCTATTTGTTTCTGTAGTGCAGGCTCAGACTAATGTCTATAAACATCGTTATGCTGCATGTGAAAGCACACACATCGTGATGTTGTGTGTGTGTGAGTAGACAGAATGGTTAGTCATTGCTTGTTTGCTGAAATATGTTTCTCCCAGCTGAGGGATTTCATGTGATTGGAAATAATTACCGATAATAGTTGCGGCTGCAGTTTATCAATGTCTCTAGGTGTTTACACTTGTCACAATGCCATCCAAACCCCGCTTTCCACTCCTCTGCCGTTCCTCTCTTCTGATGTTTCACTTTCACCGAACACCCCATCTTCTCCTCTCCGCCTACAGGCCCACGAGTGGAACAAGAACGACGAACGCCTCCTGGCTGCCGTGGAGCATGGCGAGGTGGACAAGGTGGCGTCGCTTCTCTCCAAGAAGGGCACCAGCGCGGTGAAGCTGGACGGAGAGGGCAAGACAGCGTAAGTGCTTAGGCAAGGTTCCTACTTCCAAAGCATCCTGGAGACCCTGGAAAACCTGGAAAACCTGGAGAATCTAACCCCCCCCCCCCCCCCCCCCCCAAGTCTTGTCACACGGTAGCATGGATGATGTTGAATCAAGTGACGCAAACTCTGAATATTAAATAAGTAATATTAAATAAAGTAAGTTGCATTATTCTAGGTAAAGGCAAAGGTAAAGGTCCTTTTATTTTGAAATTCACATACATGTACTGTTTTTTGGATGTTTTTTTTTTGTAATGATACATTTGTCATAATGGATATACACATGATAGATCAGTTATGGCCATAGACTACATGTATCAGACTTCCGCAGAGAGGAACACATTAGTTTATGATGTGATCCCTGTCTGTCATAACCAGCTAGATCATCACTAAAAATGTCCTGGGGAAAAAGACTTGAAGAATGATATCTAAGACTAGGATATTGTTGTGGTGTGCGGTCTGCACCACTTTGTTTGTGTTACTGTTTATGGAGCCAGGGCTGTGTAGAAGTGCTGGACAGTTTTTTTCAGCACGCACAGAGGACGTCAAGGCGGTAAAACCGAGGACGATAGTTTTTTTTAACATAAAAAGTGTATTAGCTTAAAATCGCTTACAGTACCTTTAGTCAGTGCGAGACATAATTGAAATAGTATGTCTGTCGGCTCTGGTTTATTATCTATAATATAAATAGAAATTATCTATAAAATATAGTCTGATAACTATTTACTCTAAATATAATATCATCTCTCTAAATAAATTACAGGGAAGCAAATGTCAACAACAACAAAAATAATGAAATGCCAGTTTTGTTGTAGATGTGGGTCACTGCACGAGGTGATGCCAAAGAACGAACAGTGTGCTTCTACATTGTGTCTGGCAAGCAGCCCCTAAAAACAAAGACATTCCTGCTCTCAATCTTCTGACATCGCTGTGCACAGACAGGGTTTCACTGACGTGCTAACATTGATTTTTACCAGGGCATCGCCAATTCAACAGTTTAATACACAATCCCAAGAGGGTGGGGAATTACAACAATATGGTAGTGTGAGATCTACCACAGTACGATCACACATTACATATTTTAAAGATACATTACATTTTAAGATCATGTGTTTCCTTCTTCTAATAATGTCTAATGTTTTTAAATGAAACATTCATCGTTGCCATGAAATCCCATGGTTGAGAGGAACTGATTTCCTGGCATGTGTATCAGCGTCCTTTCACACGAGGCAGAAACACAATATAGAGACACTTTTTAGATTTTGAATGGAGCTCTATGGGATCATTCTGAAAACGGTAGCAGCTGGAGGACAATATCCAAATAATAAAACATAACATGATCCAAAAGAGCCAATCGTCTGCTGTATAACTGCCAAGCATTCACCTATTTAACCAATCGTGTGGCTGCACTGATGTAAGCCACCTGCCTATACTGTCTTCCTAAATAACTGCCCTGGGTGTTTCAAAGATGGCTGCAGAGCGGCGAGACTTGCCTAGAAGGACTTTGACCAGAGGACAGTCATCTCCCACTGACCAGTAAACACAAACCACCAACTTAAAGGTGGAGTCAGCGACTATGAAAATGCACTTCAGTAAATATCTTCTTACAGTTCGCTAGCTATGATATTGTTGAGGTGTTTTAGATTTGATCCCTGGCTCGACCTTTAAATCTTCCAAAACACACTTCAAATGAAGATGCGATTCAAATTGAGGTTTTTATGACCGCATGCCAATCGATCTGTGTCGGCCCAGAGGGAATGCGAGGCAAAGAACACGTCGTTTATCTGCGCCCGCTCTCTTTGCGTGCAGCGCTTTCGCCCCACCGGCTCAGGCTGTTGATAACACAGGAAGCCCAGTGTTAATATTTGACCTCGTTCTTTTGTGGAACGCAACATGCGGTCACCTCAGTGTGTGCAATAGACTCCTGTCCAGCACACACATGGCCGTGCACACACAATCACACAGCGACTCTTTACACCACTACCCCCATCCCGCTCACAGGCGTTTCACCGTTCTTGACCCTCCGATAGTGTTTAGTGTGTGGCCGGAAGAGAGAGGCCCACACACCTTTGTACTAAACAGTGATATGTGTCGTTCTGTGGGGATCCCGGAGTTCCCGTCTTTTTCAGGAGCCACAATAGGGCCAGTGTACGGTGTTTCTATGGTGATAAAACCTGACTGAAAGGCACCTATGAGTGTGTGAGCCTGTGTTGTGTGTTGCTGTGTGCGAGGCCCCTTGTAGCGCGCATGTCTTTGTGTGTGTGTTTGCTTGTCTGTGCATTTGCATGCTTGCGTGCGCTGTGTGTGTGCGTGTGTGTGCGCGTGTGTGTGTGCGATTTCAAATTCTGCTTAGTAAAGGGAGAAACATTGTGTTGGTCCTGCACAAATCAGATACCAACGTAGCATTTTTATTGTGAAGGTTAAAATTGTCCCGTGACATTCTCTTCACAAAGCACATTCATTACTTTCTCGTGCATTTTTGTTAAATGCTTAGAAGGTTGTCTTAACTCATACCGTAATACCCCGGATGCGGGGAAGCAACCCCCCGCCCCCCGAACCACTCTCAAACAAATCTGATGTTGTGTGAAAGCCTAATGAGGTTCTTATATAGTTTTATGGATACACCACTGGAATGAGAAGCGTCAAATGAAAATGAAACCCAAATGAAACAATGAATGCATTTTAGGAATCATATTATCTGCATTCATATCTAGCAGCAAAATGTCACATTTAATGACATTTCCTATACTAAAACTATTAACTTTTAATTAGTTTACTTTTAATTAGTTTACTTTACTTAGTTTTGTAATGTTGTAATATGGTCCTGATGTATAGTGTAATTGGGTTTTAGCTGCATCATTCCAATTAATTAATCTCTTAACTTTCTTAATTAAAATTTCGGTCAGGCGGAACAATTCTAAAGCCTTATATTTATTCTGTGATGAGCTTCATGTACTTCATGACCAGTGTCATTCACATAGATTATTTAACATCAAGAGACATCTCACAGGTGTTACCTACATTTTAATACCAAAATGGCCTCTGTAACCCCTGTAGGTCTGAAATTACACTCTATAATGTATTGGCATTTTAGGCAGAAACCTGAGCTGGGAACTCTGCGATAAAGAGGTTAACTGGCCTAATGCTCCCACGCTGACAGACTATGTTATCTTTATTTCCAATGCAACACACTAGATTGTGCCGGGCACAGTCACTGAAATTCCTGCTTTGAAACTGTTGCTATATTGATATAGACTGTGGGATGATGTGTCATGTGAAGGTGAAGATAGGATTGCTATATGAAAATATATTCATAATATTCATTCCTGCTGCCGCACAAAGGTGTTGCTGGAAGTTGCGACAAAATTACTAGTTTTTTGTGATTTTGCTTTTTCTATCTTGTGCAGTCTCCATGTGGCAGCCATGCGTGGTCAAATAGAGGTTCTGTCTGCGATCCTCTCCCATGGAGCTGACCTGACAGTCACCGACGCTGCAGGTGAGGGTTGTGTGTTGCAGGTGTTCTTAACGAGTGCATCCTTTACACCAAAGCCGACGTGTTCTGCGTGGTATGATGGTGACTCCACCTGGTGTCGTTTTTCATTTTAAGTTTGGCTGCAGACACAGAGACTATGGAAATCCTTCGGTAGTCTCGGAAAACTACACACGGACAGTCAGACTGGGTGGAGCCAGGGTTATTTACATGACGCGTCGGGAGGGGTGAGGCGGTCTGGCCCGAGGCTGGGGTTGCACCAACAACCAAATGTGAATTATCCTGCAAGTTTTTTTCCAGTATTGGGACACTTTTCTATGGATGTGGTTTGCTTAGCTTATCATATCTATATGAGCACAGTATCCTACAAGGGAGAGTTGGTGAACAAATGTAATGTGTATGACTTGTGTATCAGTTTATTTGGCAATGTTCTACAAATCTAGTGACCGTTTAGCGTAGCTTAGTCTTCCATCGTCGATGGTATCAGGTGTTTGACAATGGTGTGCTTGGAAAAAAACACTATACTCCCAAGTGGGTGGGTGGGTACTAGAACAGCATGTGCACAGTAAGGTAGACAGTATATCAACACAAGTGTTCAATGAGTCAGCATAGACAATGAAGGGAAGGCCTGTTTGAGTGTCACCTAGGGCGAACAACTGAGCTGTCAATGCTGATAATTGCTAACCTGACACACCAGATATCTGTGTGCGTCTGACACATCCATCTGGGGAGGCATCCATTGAAAAAAGTTTTAAAGGGGGAGGCGCTTTCAAAAAAACACTTGGCGGCAGGTGATTGGACGAAGCTGTGAAAAAGTCGGGAGAAGAGTAGAAATATATTTTGCATTGAGAACAGCCTTTGCCCTTCTAATAAATTCTAATAATATTTATGCTATATTGCATCGCCTATGTTAGCTTCTGTAGGCTGTTGTCGGTTGTGGCCAATGCCCGTAGCTAACAGCACGACGCTGACTGGCCACACACTAGGTTTACCGACCTGAAACACGACGATTCCCAAGCCCTCCAGACTGATTCTCGTGGCTAAATCAAACTGAAGCTAGCTGAGGCTAGCTAATTGCTACCTTACCCAGAATTCTTCTTTATTTCTCCTTTAGGGTTCACAGCGTTACACTTAGCTGCCAAAAACAACCACGCGGAGTGTGCTAAAAGGCTTATCCAGGTAATAAAGTGTTGATTTTATTATTATTATTATTATTATGTTTTCTTTTATTTTTCTTCAAAGCACACATTAGATGTTTAATATTATGCAGTAACAATGGACTTGTTTTATTCCATGATGCAGCACTTACTACAAAAGATGAGATAGTAAGTGTAAGTTTAGGGCTTTTATTGAGTTCAGACTGTGCCCATATAAGCAGACTATGCACAACACACAATTAACCAAGACATGAAGTCTGCCACACCCTATAATAAACACTGTGGTGAAACACTAGTATGCTGCTGACTGGATACTGATGGATATTGGTTATTGAGGGTTTTGTTGGACACTCTTGCTCCATATACAGTAAAGTGGTACAAGATATTGCTTCAAGTGGCTTATAGGTCTGTGCATAGGCAGGGTTGGGTTGTGGTACGATAAAGAAAGTCAAAGATATTTAAATCATCAAATCAGTCTAGCTGTTTCATCAACCTGCTGACTCCACACCTGCGGTTAATAGCTGACAGACACGCACACATTCACACACACACACACACACACACATATATATATATACATACATACACAGTGGTGTGCAGTCAGGCCCTTTAGTGTGCAGTCAAGCCCTTTGCGGGTGACAGTAATGTTGCACAGTTATCTTATGTGCTCCGCTATGTCACCAACACTGGTGTTAAAGAGCGTTTCTTTAAGTTTGATGATGTAACGGAGGATAA
>JAODUH010088208.1:0-14642 GCA_027564835.1 Typhlichthys subterraneus | reverse complement strand
AGAAGTAGAAGAGAAAATGGCTCCCGTTGATAAGGTAATGTAACTTACACATTTTAAATGAATCAAGATTACAGTACAGTAGCTACTGTACCATTAGAAATATTTATGCAGCATATACTTTCGTGCACGGAATTGGCAGATGTAGTTTGCATTTTGTAGACGAAAGGATCAATGCCCTTTGCATTATGTAGTCGAAATGCTGGACGAAATGCATTTTGTCACTTAGTGATTCACGTAATGCATTGGTATGCTATGATGTGCACGAAATTCATTTTGTTACTCTACGAAATGCATTTTGTCACTTAATGAATCACGTAATGCATTGGTATGCTATGATGTGCACGAAATGCATTTTGGACGGGACTAAATGTATTTCGTAAGGCATGAAATGCATTTGGTCACTTAGACTCAATGAATCACAATTTAAAGTTGAAATAATATCAGCTACGTCTCTCATTGGTGGAGCAGGCTATCCTCGTGATACCTTCCTGATCTCACGATAATTAGTTAAACGTATACATAATAATAATAATAATAATAATAATACATTTTATTATTATAAAATGTATTATAATATGAAAAGCTATTATATTATCATTATGGAATAGGGACATTTTTATTTTTTCTGGGATTTGCAGTGGTTTATGCAAATCCCAGAAAATGCAAATTATGCAAATACCTTAAAATAAGTTATGTGCAGTCTTGTAACTTTTCTTTTTTTTATATTTATTTTGTGTCAAAATTAATTAATGAATATTCTCCTAGCTTGTTGGCTTGGTTTCTGGCTGAAAAGTATTTTTGGATTTTAAGGTCAAAGGTGGATTTCAAGTGTTGTAGGTGGTGAGACTAGCCATGAGTTAATGGTTACAAATGGTTATTTGTATTTATAGGTGCCTTCAAAACAATCAAGGACATGTTACAAAGTAAAAACATTCATACACTACACAGGTAAAAACAACATATATAGCAATCTATATGTGCTGTTGGGTAGCCATCTAGAGCAGGGGTATTCAATCCTGGTCCTGGTGGATCCCTGCCCTGAATGTTTTAGATCTCTCCCTGGTTCAACACACCTGATTCACATGAATGGGTTGTTTTCAGGCTTTTGTAGAGCTATATGATGACCCATTAATTTGACAGAAAATATCAAAAGTAAATAAGAGCTTAAATGTTATATGCAACTTTGCATATAACATTGTTTCGCAAACGAGGTGACTGTAGTAAAATGTCGCATGTGTGGGGGAATGGTGTCTGCGGGTAGAGCAGCTGAAGGCCCGAGCCCCATTGTGGAATGGAGGGGTGACTAGAGAACCTGTAGAGGAGCGGAGAGATCAGAAGGGAGTAAGCCTATATACAGTACCAGGAGAAGGTCAGAGGGGTAGAAGGGAGCCAGGTTGTGGAGGGCCTTGGGTTATAAATAAGGTAACAATAGAACTCCAGATGCATTGATGATTGCAGAAGGCTTTATTTTACTAAATAAATAACTCCTAAATACATATGCATTCAGTATATTTTATAATGCGATAATCAAGAACTAAAGAAATATGTACCGTTTGAGTGCCGGCTACGGGATTCAAAGTGGTATCCTTTGAGTACTGGTTTTGAGGAATCCAATGCTCCAATAAATTTGTCAGAGATGGTTTATTGAATGGAGGATTATATCAAAAGAATATATATCAAATATCAGTACACAATGTATCAAACTGTATCAGTGTATCAGATTTATCAATAAAATCTGAGCATACAGTATAGTATGTACAGTATAGTTGAGCTGTTAAATTTGTGTTTTTATTTGGTCTTGTTTGCACATGTATTATTATAAAACTATTAACAAAATCATAACATCTTTGGATTCCATATTTTATTTGGCTTCAATCTTTGAGTCCAATTAAATCAGAATATACAATGTTGTTTAAACTCTTGACATTTAGAGTTAAATTAATATGTTATTTTGCTGCTTCATTGCATGTTTCGTCTATGTTTTTTCTTAACTACCGCCATGGTACAAAACAGCATTGTAGGTGGATAGTCTGGCTGGCCACAAGGTATGTGTTATAAATAAATAACTGTATTTAAGGCGGATTTTAAAACATTTAAAAAATTTTTACAGTTGCAAACAGAGTACATTGACATCTATAATTAAACAATTTAAGAGAGGTGTTAAATCAGACAGAATTGGCCAGAGGTGTTTCTAAACTGGAGATGGGGAGAGAATCAGTATTACAAAGTTTTGTGGGAGGGTCAACACTGCTGAAAGTTGTAAACCCTAATAACCCTAGTAAGTCCAGCATTCAGGAGGTTTAGTGAGATTAATGGAGGACGATCATGTTTGGCCATAGATCCAGATCGATGTGAGACAAATCCTGGTGCGCTAAACAAACGTCTAAAGTAAGCCAAGATAATACAACTAATGGAAGTCATTAATACATTATCTTAAAATAAACATGCCAGGTGCAAATAGCTTACATTACCGGCATGCCTATAGCAACAACCAAGGAGGGTGGGGCATTGAATAGTGAATAGTGGACTTGCCAATGCTGGTAGCCTTATGATGGTCATCAAAGAAGGCAAATAAACAAATGTAACTTGAGTTAGGCTACATCGGACATCGGACGTAAATTTAAAACATAATACATATTTTCTTTTTGTTTTTTTCTCAAAAGTAGGGGGGACGATTTTGTTCTTTACGAAAGCGGGGGGGACGTATCCCCCCCCCCCCTACTGCAGTGCTATATGAGTTCGTAATAAATGTATTCATTTCGTAACACCTAAGGCATTTTTTCCACAAAAAAGGGTGTGTGACTCAGCTCCAAATGTGGGTTGGATACATTTTAAGTAGTGTTACAGAAGGACAGAAGCTCAACTATAGACCCAGCCGACAAGCCTCGATTCAGTAGGACAACTGTACATTTGGGGTGAGCAAAAACCTTTCTGGCTGAGTAGCTTGTGTATTAGTTTTTTCTGGTCCAGCAGCATGATTGTTTAGGTAGTGGTATCCTCCCCATGTGAGTGCCCAGCCTATTATCTTGAGCCTCCCGCCTGATCCATCTCTGGTGAAGAATGTGACAGGGATCTCATGCTCCGCTGGGACTCTATGTGTGAAAATGAGGATTAATTATTTGGCAGCCCCGCTGTCCAGCACCCTGGGTGTTATCTCACCGAGTCCTGAGTCCTGACTCCTGAGTTTGTTCCCCAAGATCCTCAGGAGTTATCATTCTAAGGGAAACGTCAAGCTATCATACCACTCTCACAATGTTGTGCTTCTCCACATCCCAGCAACTGGACTCCGGTCGGCTCGGTAGCAAAGGTAGAACACCTCCGGAGCCAGGTGTTGAGCAGATGCCATCCAAATTGCTTCTTAAAGGGTCTCTGCTTAGTCGACGTAACCGACATTTGCAAAAAGTATCGTCGACTTAACAAAATACCTAAAAACTGTATACCCTGATTTTTTGTTAAAATATTAAAACCATTGTAGTCAGTGATTAATACTGATGTGTGATAATATACTTTTTGTGAAGATAATATAAGATAATATAAATTTTTTGAAGTTAAGCAAATATCTGCTCATGGTCTGCTAGCTACCCATTCTCTGTACATGCTGAAAACAATAGTGTTTCTACTCTGCCCTGGCTTTGTAATAAGGAACACACACAAAGTGGTGCAGACTGCACAACACTGTGTTACCAATGTGGGGGACAAGGCTTCTGAGGGAGCACCCTATGGCATTGAATGGATTTCTATATTATCAATAATTTAGTTATCCAATTAATCAATTAATCTGAAAAATTATCGCTAGATTAATCGCCAAAAAATATTACCAGCCATAGGCCATGTCCGTCTGCCCTCCCCACAGAGGGGTTCTGTTCTGCCTTCGTCAAAGGCCCCAACAGGTTTTTGAAGGGGTTCCGTTCATCATCGATCCCGTCTGTCAACTAGCTGTCCTCCACAGTGGTCTCATTTACTGCCACCGGGGAATTCTCCTGAGCAACCCCGTCTAGCGATTCTGCCTTTGGCATTCTCCCAGGTGTTTTTCCATCTCCTAATTAGCCCTTGTATATTTAAACCTTTGTTTTTCAGTTCCTTAGTTTGTCGGTACCAAGTTTGTCAAGCATTGTGTTTGGGTCCAGTCGTTTTAGCAGCATTACAGTATTAACTTATTATGGCATGTTTTATTTGTAATAAATATGATGAAAATCCTTTGCCTAAGTACTGAAATAAGAAATTGTAAAGTAATGTTTTTTCTGTCAGGTTGTGTCTGTGAGTGCAGCAGCATGTCTGCAGCCAGACACATCTCTGCAGCCAGACACATCTTTGCTCCCACGCCATAACTGCCTGATCATCCCCAACCCTGCCCACACACTTTTCTAACAGTGTGCAAATTAAGCAAGTCAGTTTGCAGTAATACATCAGTGGTCAAAATGTAATCTCTTTAGCCTATTTGGGTATTTACTGATTGTTAGGTGACAGTATGTGATTTTATGTGACCAGAAAGCAGTAGTATTTTCTTAATACATTAACAGTAAGGAGATTTATATCAGTACTTTCTGATATTTTAGTTTTTATTAAAATAAGATAAATCAGATATTATTAAATATCATTATCAGACCAAAAGACAACGCTGACTTGTGATATACCAAACATTTAAGATGAATTCTATAAAATATATTGCATTAGGATCTTAATAAACAGTAATCTTAAGCCTGTAAATTACTTCTTTTTCTAAAACAAATTTATCTACAAACCCTTCATTTCAATTATTTATACCTGTAATACCCCCTAAAACTATTTTTATGAAAAAACACAGGATAAAATACAATCACAAGAGAAAATAAACCACTAACTGGAAATACAGCATTTCAGTTTGTCTTTTTGACATGTTATTGGAACACTATTACACAAAACAAAAATCTACAATATATATATAAATAAATATGTTGCTTGCTGGTCCGGTGTTGCTTGGCCAATGTCCAGACATGTTACTGCAGAGGAGAGCCCTTGGTAGGAATCATAATTCTAGACTCCATACTCCTAATCAAAGGGACTGGCGAAGAACATATACAATATTAGATTAGCCACCCTGATTGGCCACACACTAGGTTTACCAGCCTGAAACATAACAATTTCCAAGCTCTCCAGAATGATTCTCGGGGCCATAGGCGCGGGAAGGTGGGTGCTAAGGGCGCTGGAGCACCCCCAACAAGATGTAGTGCAAAGTTGTATAGGCTCTGTGTCCACATAGGGCTTTTTTCTGAGGGTCCCAATGAAGATAGAGCATATGCGGCTGCATGCAACAGTCGAGAGAAAAAGCTCTGCACCCAGCGTCTGTTTTTAGAGTGATCCGCCTTTTTTGTGCGGCCGATCTGAGCGCTTCTAGTTAAACTGTGTACACAGGGATATTTAAATGTTTTATCCAGATAGTAGTAGCCTATGTCTTGGTAATAACAAGTGTAGCATAATATTATATATTAAGCTACACTTGTTATTACCAAGACATAGGCTACTATTATCTGGTGTTTAAGCAGTAGTTTTAGCACTAGCAACCTTGCCTTATACAAGCTCTGCCACACATGCCATGAGCCGGGGGGTATGCTAGACGCTGATGGTGTGCTATATACCCAACCGACAGTTCCATGATTTTGATGCCTTGTGTGGAGATTTAAACATTGGAGCCTATGGTTTTTGTTTTCCAGAATAATTTTGCAGCTTTATCAAGGTCTCATTCTTCAATAGATTTGAACAATGTTGTAAAACCTTTTAGCCCACATCCCCTGGCTCAGGTTTCTGCCTCAAAAAAGCATGCCCATACATTATAGAGTGTAATTTCAGACCTACAGGGGTTACAGAGGCCATTTTGGTATTAAAATGTAGGCAACTCCTGAGAGATGTCTCTTGGTGTGAAATAATCCATGTTGATACTCTTCAAGAGTACATGAAGCGCAAACACATCATAAATATAAGTTTTTTTTATTTAAGGTTAATTTAAGGTATAATGTTTTTAGTCTATGTTGACTGACTGTTTAATGAAAGCTACTCTAAAAAACCTGCATGCATGCGTCATGACATCAGTCACGATGAGAGCAGTGCCAGTGAGTGAGATACAAGGTGACAATATTCATAAATATTCTTCTTGTTTTCAACATTGCATTATAGAGGAAACGTGAACATCAAGTATTTGTGGACATTTTTGAGCATCGGGAAGACTGAAGTTGACGGAGTTCCATTCCCATGGCAACATTAAGCAAATGGTTTGCGCACTCTGCTATCTTCTTTGAGATGTGGCAGACTAAAGAGAAAGATATTAAATTGTTTTTGAAATTGCAGAGTTTTGAACAACATCGGTCAAGCGCTAATGCTTTCGACGAGGATATGGTTACACCTAAGGCCGCTCACGGGAGAGACAGGCCGGAGCCTGGTGTTGGAGACCCAGACGCGTGCACCAACATATACCGCTGTAAGATCGAAATGGGCCACTCAGACTTTAGTGAAGTAATAATGTTGATTTCCATTGGCTGTGTGAGCATTGTCACTCACAAGTATTTTTCCAGTAGTAACCGTAACCTACAGATTTTATAGATTTACAATTTCCTATTTAGTCTTACAACAAATTTCTCATATTAAGTTTAACATCCGACATGGTCGTTGAGTTACGTAGATGGTTGTAGTGCATGTCAATCGAAACACCCCTCATGTCAAGTAGGCAGGTACTGATGCAGTTTGCCAGCACTGTGTCCTAGACTTTACATACAGTTTTTACCCAAGCATACTTCTTGTGTACATATTATACTGCTATTCAATGTATATATATTTTTAAAGCATGGTGACAATGCTAACAGCCAATAGATATCGACTTCCTGACTTCTAGAAAGTCGTTCTGTAACGGGTATGTGTATCAGACGTTCAGCACAGAGTTGCTTATGTGAAGTATTGCTAAAGGACAGAAGAGGTTGAGACTACATCTGATGTAGGCTATATGTTAAAATAGAATAAACTTATTTATACTAGAACATTGATGTAGGTTTTGGACCAGACCTGGGCAAAGTCAGGCCCGGGGGCTGGATGCGGCCCTTTGAGACATTCTTCACGGCCCACCCGGTGCATCAAACATTTTAAAAATAATAATGTACATGCAATAAACATGCAATTACAGGACGAGCTCTGCAGAATTAACTTTATTTAAGGCTGCATTAAAAAAAACAGTTAAAGTGAACTGTTATGTTCGATTATGAAAATATTGTTGCATAGGAATAGCCTATATATGCATAAATATGCAAGTTAACAAAGTTAGCTATTTTGTGTTTTATTTTCAAATGTTTTAGCATGCTGGTTAAAAAAGTAATGTGGCCTGTGAAGTTCTGACATTTTCAATGTGGCCCCAAGTGAAAATAATTTCCCACCCGTTTTGGACACTTTACTTATTCCACAGGGGGTATGTAGTATAGGTGCAAAACAATCATTGTGCTTTCTGACCCTCTCAGACAAAATTCGGCAAACATTATGCATATTCACGATTTCATGTAAGGACTATATAGAAATACCTTGCCTAAATTATACTACTGTCTACAGTACTACTGCAGTATAAATACACATAAAGTGTCTAGAAATACCCTACCAATAAAAAAATAGAATTTACACATTATACCTTTGAAATAAACAGGTCTACATGCTTGTATGCCTGTCTATGTGTGTTCTTTTAGATGGTGTGTGACCCTACCTGTGTAAGATACGCTGGAATCCCAGCCTTCCTTCTGCCAGGCAGAATTCCTTGTCTCATCTCGAGACTGCAGGCTTTTGTAAGCTTTAAACATGAAAGAGAAGTCATACATTTGCTGTATCTAAAATGTTACTCACTACTACCTATTTAAAAATGGTACTGACCCCACAAGTGATGAACCACATACAGGTTGCCTATCTGAGAGAAGAAGCCACCTACTGCCTCTTTGTTTTCTTGTCTGTATTTGATGGCTCTTGCCCTGTTATTGAAAGAATATTATAGTATGCATTACTGCATTCTATGAAATCATATTTTAGCTGCTGATGTTCCCTGTCTATCAAGTCTCACCAGTGGTTGCCCCATTCGATCATGGTTCCTGGCTGAAACAACACAAGAGGGAGCCAAAGATCAACACACTTATTGAATGATGTAAAAAGATTAAAAATATAAAATTTTAGATTTTTTAGATAAAATAATAGTGATGAAGCTTTAACTATTTAGTAGCTGAATTAATTTAATTACATATAATTTATATATATAACTTATATTTAATTTGTGGAGCTTTATATCATTACTACAGTATGTGAAATATGAGTACACACACACATTAACCAATACATTCTCACTCCCAACTCGTCAAAAACTGCAGCTTGGTTAAGGACCTTTCTCGTCACTTTTAGAAGCATTAGAAAGCCTAAAATCATAAAATTTAAAGTTTCAGTTATATTTCGGTATAGGCTGTGTGTAGCCTATGATTTCAAGTAATTACATTTGAACATGTCACGGTTGTATATTGATTCTTTATCTACAACCAGGAGCTAATATTTGCACTGAAATTGCATGCCCATATAGATAAAAATAAACTGGTGGTAACTCCGTAGTCTTGCCGTAGCAGTCAGTGACCGAAGTCTTCATCCTACGACGCCAAAGGCTTTCTAACGCTTCGAAAAGTGACGAGAAAGGTGCAGACCAAGCTGCAGTTTTTGACGAGTTGGGAGTGAGAACGTGTTGCATTTACACTGAGGTTAAATTGCTTCCTTTCCTAGCCACTTGCATATTACTTGGGTACCTTGAACTATATAGTTACTGTACTTTCTAGTATTGAAGTATACAGTAGTTACAGTACTTTGAGATTGTAGCTGCGCATTTCATAGATGTTTGGTCCGGATCGCGGCAACGGTTCATTCCAGAAGCTGAACTCAAGGAGCAGTTGGTTCCTTCTGGAAATTAACATTTTTGCCCGTTCTTGTCGAAACTCTAAATAATCCTATGAAGGAAGACAAATTACACAAATTTACAGTATATGTATACAGTACTCAATACTGTATGTCAAAAGACAAAATTGAATGGCAATAATGGTTTTCTACTTATATCTTGTATAACTTTAAATATTTATCTTTTTTTTTACTTTTAGATTTTGAGAATTACTCCTTACACTTTTTATATAAATAACTGTTAGGGATGGGCATGAAAATTCGAGTAGTCGACAAATCACCTGGACACAGGTGTCAATATATTCAGCAGAAATCAACTTATTTTTTGGTGGTGGTGGGTGTCTATGGCATAATTGATTGTTTTGTCAATTATATATTTAACTTTTTTTATATATATTGGTAATTTAGCAACTGATGTTGATTTGACTCAAATTGATAATTTACACTTAAGGGCAGAAAAACATTTATATGTAGTAGGGCATGGCACTCAAGTTAAACAATGGTGGCTCAAACAAGGGGTGGAATTACATATTTCAGTGAAATTGCTAACATTGTTGATGAGGTAAAGTTCAATTTATGTCGGATTAAATTATACTTAAAGCAAATAAAGCAATTTTATTTTCTAAACCAAAATAGATTACAGCAGATACTGTATATCACTGTGTTTGTTGCCACTGTAGTGCCAAACTAAAGTGGGAAAGCTTCAAGAATTAACAACACGCAGGGCCCATTAGGCAAGACTAGGCATTTACAGAATTTGAAGCGACATTTTGACATTTGGCTGTACGCTCCTGATCAGCGTAAAGCTATAAATAAAACGAATGCTAACTTTGAGCTAAAAATCTAAACAATATGCCTTAGTCCGCAGTGCCGCCCCCACATTTAAATGCTTTGCGAAGCCAATAACAAATGGCTTTATTGTTGTTAGTGGTGTTTGCCACGTTATGTTCCTATTTACAGAGCCAGGGCTGTGTAGAAGTAGACTACAGGATTATTTTACAGCACACACATGATAGAAGGCTAAGATAGTGAAATGCGAGGAGATATTTGGTGAATTTGACAGAGTGTATCAGTGTATAGCTGCCTAGGCTGGGTCATTGAGACCACTCTTCCCAAAGTGGAATCTTTTGTCTTGCCTAGGGTGGCAGAACATCCAAGGTCGGCACTGAGAACAAATCAAATTACATGGCAAATCACAGTTCTAGTGTTAAGAATATGCTTCTGATAAAACCTGTAGAAGGTCACACTCTTTTGAGATGTCAAGGAAAGTGTTCAGCAGATTCAGAAACCTGATTTGTACCTGAACATGTGGACATGCTTGTTTTTCTTAAAAAATTATTAGAAATATGATAGGACATGCATGATAGGACAACTGTCATTTACCATTTATGTTCACTGTCACACACCATTTATATTCACACGTTATTCATACATGATTGAGAAACATTTATTGAATAGCCTACCTTTTATTATATATTTGTGAAATATTGTGTGTATATATATACGCATGGTTTAAACATCCGTGGTCTTATCTTTTTAATTTCATTAGTGAATTAGTGAGGCATATAAGTGAATAAACGTTTTTGTTTATATAGCTGATGACATCCAACTAATCGTCTCAGCTTATTGTCTTTACTCAACTACTGAAAATGTCTGCAAATGCTCATACATAATAAGTAGATCAAATAATTTAAAACAAGCCGACACTAAACAAGATAAATAGTATATTTACCTTATTGTTGTTTAGTTTGTTAAGGCATTTGGTCAAGGCTGGGTAACCTCCTCGATAACGCCAAAGATGCACTGCAAAAATAGATCAGCGGATGTCGCTGTTGCACCGCAGCAGTAACCACACGCACACAAAATTATTCCTCCATCAGTGTGTTAATTAGTTATGCATTGTCAGCTTCTACTTAAATATGCCAATATATTGCACTAAACACTGTTGTACACTACAGTACAGGAGAGTACAATACAGTACAAGGAGATGATGGTTAATCTAGTTCTTGTAATATCACTACACCATTTAACAGGTTGTCATAGGCACTGTGGACATGTTGTTCTGGAGCCATGAACTGAAATTAATCTAGCCGTAGCTAATGTATTGGATTTTATGGCTGGTTCAGTCAGCCACTACTCTCTCACGCTCAGACAGGTGTATTGTGCTTACCAGCTTGGTCCTGGTCACCATACCAAGTATTCCAGCTGCCTACTACATGACAAGGGTAATCCTCATCCAAATGGAGCTTCTTTTGTACCTCAATCCTGAGGTGGTAAACAAACATGCATTAAATACTCAATCAGCATATATAATGCAGATTATGCAGAATAACTGAACATGTACACGTTCCTGAAGCTCTCAATCGGGGCTGCTTGGGTGGGGAACATCAAACATGTTTGATATTTATCATGCCAAATAGCAAGGGTCCTGTGAGATAACCAGAAATCATCCTGATAAAACACATACAAAGTGCTATGTGATGATAGTGATGACAGGTTGGACATTATTTATTATAAATAATCATTGCCTACCCATTGCCTATTGTGCACACGTTTTCTTTAAACAAACCAGCAGGGAAGTCACATAGTCTAGTTATGTTCTTGTTTACAGATCTACAAACATGCAGCACTCAAAATATAGCAAGCCAATCACTTATACGAAATAAAAAAGTGATGCAAAGAGTTTTATGATTTGAAAGTAGCTATTTTCCATGGGCGTTAACTGGAGTGTGTCACTTGGTTAAGTGTTTCTACCCCACTGGTTCCGTCTTAGTGTGAGCAGCATTCCTTCTGAAAGATACCGGTACTCTGTGAAATAGGTTGTTTAGAGTAAGATGCTTTTTTCACACAGTGTGTAGTGTTTCCATTCAATTTGAAACCAGAAACAGAATACAGTATTAACAACAACTGGGCCCATAAAGATGGGGGCTTTTTAATATATTTAAAACATTGTAGTTCTCCTGATTCTCCTGATCTCATTGTAGTGATCCTCTCTGATGGAGAATTCCCTGACGTTTCATATAAAACATGACATCTGATGTAATTTAACTTAGAATACGGAAGAGCAAATTTAAATGTTTCTGTGAATCTAGGAAATACTGTATCTGAATCAAATAACAAATAACAGCTAAAATACATTTACATATTACTATGAAAATGTTTGTTATCATAGCTTTAAGTTAAACACTGGAAAGAAGAGAAGACAGACAGACAGTCTGTCATTCTGACAGAGTATTAAGCAGTGAAAATGGTAAACAAAGAACAAACTTACTCTAGACTGTTATAGGCTTCTAGGCACTCAGGTTTAACATTGTGAACTGATGGACAGAGATGGACAAATAGGGTTTAAATGCACAACGACAATGAAATCCTTGACTTGGCTATAAATAAATGTGGTTCACTTCGGTTATGCATCAGTGTTTACATTGCAACCACTTCAATTTATGATATGGTCAGAGATCAAAATTGGACTGAATTATTAATTAGTTTGTCATTATGGAACTTCACATACTGATATGTCCATAGCCACAGTAAAAGTCAACAAAACAGGCCCCAAAACATGCATTGTAGTCACGTAGTGCAATATGGATTTTTCAATGTTGACACATGCGGGTATTGAATACCATTTGTCTCTTTGAGCTTAATGTTTCTGATACATTTAGTTGCATCCAAAGTCCCTGGGGCCAATATGTATTCAATTATGCAACTTATTTCAGTTTTTTTTTTATAGCGAAAACTGCATCCAATTGAACACAACACTATTGATCCTGTGTGTGAAACACAAGGCCAATAATGGAAACACTTACATTGCATTTTATATAGGTGACTGGTCTCCTTCTTTGAAAGCAGGTTTGAATGGGCATCTTTCCTGGTATCCACTTTATGTACAAACAGAGAATGGAACCATCCTCTCTCACTGTTCTCCGAAAACCTCCTACACACACACACACAAATATTACAACTGATATTATTGCAAGTAGCCTCCATTACATGTTTCAAAATGTCATGGCTATACTCATGGCTATACAATATATATATATACAATATATTTAAAAAGAAAAGTGTGTAAGTCTAAGCATATGGAGCTGTGTATAGCTGCTCTCTTCAACAGGCCTACAGAAGGCTTACGGCAAAAAAGTAGTACTACAGGAAAGATGGCACATGTAAAAATCTGAATACTTTTTCACCCACATTTAAACATGACAAAATATATGTCAATGCTTTTATTTAACAATGATACTGTAGGCTATATCTCCAAATAAATATGTTCTGTAGCCTGAGTAGATGTATATTTATCACCATGCACGTTACAGTGTAGGCCTACTTTGTTCACAAGGAAAGCAGGAGCAAAGTTCATTGGTTCAGCTTCAGCAAATTATTTAAATTGGATTTGACATAGCGAAGCATTTTATGGTGCACGCACGTTCAATGTTTAATAGAACATAATGTAATGCAATAATGTTGCGCCTTGTTTTACAACACAAGCTGCAACAGATGGTATTCTTGTCATATGAAATATTAATAGCAGAGATTGGTGTTGGCACGCAGATGTCGGGAAATCAGACAGCGATTAGTAGTCTGGAAAATCTATGAATTAAAAACAACACGAAATTCAAAATTTACCTTTTCACGTGTAGAACCGCAGAATACATGTACGACTGGCCATAAAAGAGCTGCTGGCGCCATCGCAAGTAACCTAAATGTAAAAAGTAAAAACATGTCAGTGAGAGCCTACGTTTGACGAGATTACACGCTATATGTCTACTACTAGTTAATATTTTACTTCTGCCCTGTCTGACCATATCGTGCATTTTCAATGATCAATTAGATAGGCACAGACAGTCGATCATTCTTGAGTTTACATTTCCATAGTCCATATAGGCTTAGCCTGAATTATTTTGATTATAAGTAGGCTCAGGGGCGGGGGGGGTTGAGAAAATAATGCTACAAAAAAAATGGGGGATCGTAAAGAACAAAATCGCCGTCCCCCACTTTTGAGATTAAAGAAATATAATATATATATATAATTTTTTTTTAGTACGTTTTTTTTACGTCCGATGTAGCCTAACTGGAGATACATTTGTTTATTTGCCTAATTCGATGACCATCATAAGGCTACCAGCATTGGCAAGTCCACTATTCACTATTCAATGCCCCAGCCTCCTTGGTTGTTGCTATAGGCACGCTGGTAAAGTAAGCTATTTGCACCTGGCATATACGCTAATGGTGTTTGATGTATTCCAAAGGAATAGCACATTTCTTAAATAATAGTTCTGAAATAGAGAGAAGCGGACAGAACTACAAAATAATTTAGAGAGCTACAGTATCTTATAATTCCACCAGTCTCAATGTACGGTCTTGGCAATACACGTGAATGACAAACATGTAGGCTAGACTACACGAACAGCAATATCCTTACATAACAGGGTAAGAGCCTACATTGTTGTATTTTAAGATAATGTTTAGTTATGACTTCCTATAGTTTTCAGCAGTAGCGGCCGGTGCATTATGGGCGCACGGGCGCCGCCCCCCTGCGAATATCTGTTGAAGGAAGTCTACCTAAACATACATCCATCCATCCATCTTCTCCCGCTTATCCTGAGTCGGGTCGCGGGGGCAGCAGCTTCAGTAAGGGACCCAAAACTTCCCTTTCCCGAGCAACATCAGCAAGCTCTGACTGGGGGATCCCGAGACGTTCCCAGGCCAGTTTGGAGATA
>JAODUH010088177.1:0-14646 GCA_027564835.1 Typhlichthys subterraneus | reverse complement strand
GACAACACAGCCCTCAGGTTCATAGGGGCACCCAAACCTCTCCACCACGATAAGGTGATGGTTCCCGGAGAGGTATAATGAAAATAAAAGAACAAATAATAAAAGCATAACAAATAAAGTAACATTATTATAATATCACATACACCATGTAGCGGTGGCTCACTGCCCCTTCTTTATTGCCGCCACTGTATCAACACTTTATAAAATGTCATGAAGTCATGACTATGTGAAGCTGTCTGATATGTATATTGGACCTCCTCTTCCCATTTGTCCTTGGAATCCGTCGGGGCGTTTAACCAGGGGGTTGTGGGGGCATTCACGAACCCAATGGTATGTGTCATATGTGACTCGTCGCTGGACAGGACCTTGGCCTCCGTACCCTCTTGGCATGCCTTGTCTCATAGGCTTGGTGGTCGTCTTTGTCCCCAGTAATTATAGGGATCAATGTCCATGGGCTGTTGAGGGGAGTGGTCGTTGGGGTTTGGGTTTGAGTAGGGGCAGGAAGTGCCACCATTTATTTATTTGCCTGCTTGACATGGTGGGCGTGGTCTCCTTTTTTTGCAGCTTTCAACATGAGAAGACATTTGGTGAGTACTTTGATTACCTCTTCATCTTGTTTTTTCTCTTGCTGGTGTCTTTGCTGGATGGGGGAGTGGCTTTGGTGGACGGGGAAGTGTCTCTGGTGGACAGGGAAGTGTCTCTCCCTTGCCTTGGTCATGTGTGACAACCCCACCCATGTCTTCTTTCAGCTACAGGCTCGTCAGTGGAAGCAGAAACACCTGTGGGGCTGTCATAAAAAAAGGTCCAGCTGGCATATCGGGAGGCAACTCACTAGCTCACTGACTGACCCGTTATTGCTGGTTAAACACCTTATGTAAAAACTATATTGCTGCTTGAGGCCAAGTAAATAAAGAGTATGTTATGTTTATGTATGCACTGGTTTGTTATGAATCTTGAGCCATGGTTGTAACAAGTGGGGGCTCGTCCGGGATATTGTTCTCTTTGTCTTGTGGGTCATAGTGTTTGGTAGCGTTGAGCGGTTTTCTGGTTACTTTGGTGCTCCTGGACGGGATCAGTACTTCTGTGCTACCATACCCAATTCGTTTGGAGGAGTCTTCCCTGGTAGGTTGAAGCAGCATTGTCTACTGTGTGTAGACGTGTCGGTTTGTTTCTTTTTTTTGTTATTTTTGGACAGGGAGTTGGCTAGAGACTTTGTCTCATAAGGGGGCATTTCCTTGACTGTCTAGGGGGGTTGTCAGCCTGCTGATCGCCCACCCGGGTCTTGGGTTCAATGCTTAATCCATCCCACCAACAAACTGTCCGAAGACTAGGGTTGAGAGAGTTAGTGGGTAAGAGGGTTAGTTAGAGGGAAGATGACTCTGGGGTATTGGATGTTGAGTAAATTGGCAAATGAAGTCACCTGTGTTGGAGTTTAGCTGTTGTAGATTGTGAGTATTGAGTTGCTTCAGTGTATGGTTTAGCTATTTTCATTTATGAGTATTGCGCTGTTCGTTTAGGCAAAATGTACACAGTGGATGAGTTTTTGCAGTGTCCTCAGGAGGACTTACTTAGTGGTTTCACTAAGGATCAGTTAGTGGTGCTTGCTGATCATCATGGAGTGGAATTGTCTAACAAGAGGTCTAAGGAGGTTGTTTATTCTTCACTAAAAAAATGTCTTTTGGAAAAGGGCATATTTTCTGTTACTCCTACCGTGGTTGGGATATCTAAGGTATGTGAAGATGTTCATACTGATTCTAGCAGCCATGAGCGTGGTACAGGTCTAACATTTGCGCAACAAAAAGAGTTGTTGTTGTTACGGTGTAAGCAGGAGGAAGACCGGGATCGTCGCATTTTTGAGTTGGAAAAGCTGAAACAGGAAGGTAGGAATAGGGAAGCTGAGGTACAAGTGCAAATACGACATTTAGAATTGGAGAGTGATCAGTTAGAGTTGCCAAGATTTGACAAAGGTTCTCTAGGGAGGTTGTCTGGTAACAGGTGGGAGGAGTCTGCCCATAGGGACTATTTTGATGTTACGACTCAAATTAAGCTTATACCTAGATTTTCAGAGAACGATCCGGACACATTTTTCTTGTTATTTGAAAGATTGGCCGATGCTAGGAAGTGGACGGATTCTGACAGGAAATTATTATTGCAATGTGTGCTGACTGGGAAAGCTCAGGAGGCGTATTCTTCAATTGATGTGGATAGTAGTTATCAAATGGTTAAGGAATATGTTCTGAATGCTTATGAGCTTGTTCCTGAGGCTTATAGACAAAGGTTCAGAAAAGCTAGGAAAGAGAAACAATCTTATGTGGAGTTCGGTAGGGAGCTTTCTGTTCACTTTAAACGTTGGTATACAGCTGCTGACGTACAGTCCGTGGGCGAGTTACAGGAGTTGCTCCTAATTGAACAATTTAAGAACACACTTCCAGAGAAGATTGCAACTTATATCAATGAACGACAGGTTACAACTGTCTCAAGGGCTGCTGTTTTGGCAGATGAGTTTATTTTGACTCATAAGTTATCCCACGGAGATTGTAGATTTCATGATTGGAATCAACACACGTTGCCTGTGTTGGCACCATATACTAAGGGACCCGGACACAGTTTTAATCCTCAGTACACATCAGATTCTGATTTTCAGAGGACGGAATCAGTCCAGGTTTGTAATTATTGTTTGGGAAAAGGACATTGGAAAAAGGAGTGTCCTGTGATAAGTGCATAGCTTAACAGTCAATCTTCTAGTCCTTCAGTGAGACCTAGTGCTTTCGCTGTATCAGTGGAAATTCCTGAACGTATACGTGCAATAGAAGCTGTTAAGCTACATACAAATAATCCTTCAGTACCTGTTCAGAGCTCTACTTCGTGTTTAGGAAATTCCCTTGAATGTCACATCAAGTCGGTATGTGTGGATGGATACCTGGATACCTGTGGATGGGCCTTACATCACAGAAGGTTATGTGTCGCTTCCGGGCAGTGACAAGAGGGTCCCTGTGAAGATTCTTAGAGACACCTTTGCTATAGACTCTTTTATTCTTGATTCAGTATTACCTTTCTCAGGGACGTCTGATACTGGTACATGTTTGTTGGTGCGTGGAATCGGGCTGAATGTATTGTCTGTTCCTTTGCACAATCTCACTCTCGCTTCAGATTTGGTGAACAGAGACGTGACCATGGGGGTGTCCTTCCTTACCAGTAGAAGGGATATCAATAATCTTGGGAAATGGTTTGGCTGGTGACCGTGTTTGGCTTGAAAATCTCCCTTCTCTAGTGTTTAGTACTTGTCCGGAGTTAAAGTCATGTCCGAAGATAACATCCCAAGCAGATATTTTACCAGTTTGTGCTGTGACTCGGGCTAGGGGTAAAGCTAAACATAATGACTTGAAGAGAGTGAAGGAAAGAGTTTGGTTTCCTTTGCCTTCTTTTCCTTTGTCAATGTCTCGTAGTGACATTATAAATGAACAAATAAATTATTCTTCACTAGCAGTATGAAGGGGCTGTTCCTGGTGAGGAAATGGTGAACCATGCTCATGGGTGCTGGTGCTGTCCTTGTGCAGGCATTTAATGGAATTGATTGTCCTGTAAGTTTCTTCTCCAGAAAATTTAGTTCATATCAACTGAACTAATCTACGATTGAGAAGGAAGCGTTGATTTGGGCTTTACAACATTTTGCAGTATACATCGGTAATGGCATAGGTCCATTGGTGATTTACACAGACCCCAATCCGCTAACCTTTATGACCTCCCTTCAGAACCCAAACCAGAGGTTGATGCGGTGGTGTTTGTTTCTTCAGCCTTTTCATTTGGACATCCGGCATGTGAAAGGCACGAAAAACATCTTGGCTGATGCTTTGTCTCGTGCGCTTCCTGCCTGATGTCATTATTGGTCTGTATACACCTCAGTGTAGGTTTTATTTGCTCTCTCTTTGTTGTGCTTTCCAGGTACCGGGTTTGGTGAGGGAGTTGTGGATGCCTTAACTGAGGGGTTGTAGATTGTATTCTCTGGGTGTGCCTTATTCTTAAGGGGGGAGGTGTGACAACCCCACCCATGTCTTTCAGCTACAGGCTCATCAGTGGAAGCAGAAACACCTGTGGGGCTGTCATAAAAAAAGGTCCAGCTGGCATATCGGGAGGCAACTCACTAGCTCACTGACTGACCCGTTATTGCTGGTTAAACACCTTATGTAAAAACTATATGGCTGCTTGAGGCCAAGTAAATAAAGAGTAGGTTATGTTTATGTATGGACTGGTTTGTTATGATCCTTGAGCCATGGTTGTAACACATGCCTGTGAAATATGTCATGTATTTTGGGTTAAATTGGTTTGTCACGTACGGGTCCTCCCTTGTCCCGCAGCCTACTCTACAATATAATCACCAGACGGTACTCTTCACCCCGTGGTACCAAAGTCCTTATGTCTGTTGTTGGTAGTACAGTTCTATTGATACAACAGCAGTAGCAAATCATGCGCTGCACAAAGCCCACGGGTGAGACCCATATAGTTCTACAGTGAGACCTGTCAGTTTGACAGGTCACCATGGTCACCTGTCATCCAATCACAGTCCCCCTCAAGTGCATTACGTAGCCGAGTAAATGCTCCAATTTCTACATTAGAAAAAGAAAGTTTAGGTAATGTGTTGTTTGGTCGGTTTAGCATAGATAAATCTGTACATTTGGACAAGCCTGCTAAAAAGAAAAGACATTGCAGATACAGCAAACAATGGGAAGCAATAAAGACGTGGGTTAAGCCCGTCAGTGGCAACTCAACTAAAGCCTTCTGTACATTATGCCGTCAAGAATTCTCAATTGGCCATGGAGGTGAGAATGACCTGACTCAGCATGCTTCCACAGACATGCACAAGAAGGCCACGCTAGCTAAAGGTGCAAGCAATATCGGTGCATTCTTCATGACATTGATGGAAACTATTTTTCAAATCTCCAATGAAGTGTCCCAGGTCGTTTGTTGAACAATTGTATATATTTAATTAATCGAAATGGTGTGAATACGATCAGGTAAAACAGTTTGAAATGTAATTTATTAAAGTTAACAAAAAGTGACTATAGGGCAAGTAGCAATATGCATATAAATATTACCCAAGATACAACATACCATGGTAGAAGCAGAGGAAAATAGAGAGCACAACCAGTCAGTTGGTCCAGGGAAACACCACCAAAGAAGCCTCCACATATCAGAAATGGGCATGTTTTATACAGGAGAGAACTGGGGGCTGGTCTTAAGTTCTATTGGATAACTTATGTTGATAAGGGAAAGTCTCATGTCTTGAGGTGAGTAAACAAAGATACAGACGTCTTGGCATCGGCCCCCTGCAGTGTGTCCCACACTGGATCTTGGCCATCTGACAGACTAACAGACCTGAGAGGTAATATTGTGTTGGGGGCTTGTGTTTTAAGGAAGTTACAACAAAGGCTTGTTTACAAATGGCTGGATGCAAATGGAGGGAAACACTTTAAATGTATATTGGAGGGTGGGAGGGCTTGTTGTAAGGCTTGTCTGGTCTGAATGATTTGGCTGCCCCCCCCCCCCCTTCTTCTGGGATGAGAATACAATTGATCTGGGGAACAAATAGTGGACTTCATTTAGTCCTACTAGAAATCTGTTGTGATATGACGATAATACATTGAATAAATTATTAGTAGATATAAGGGCTTATCTTTAATAATAACTCTAATTAATAATGGTCATAAGGTCCAGCACGCCATTCGAAACCTTCACCAACTACTACAGAAAATAACCAATTTGCAGCAATTGAAGTCTCATTTGGATACTATACTGTTAAGCACGGACTGAGATACAACAGCAAAGTCTTGTTAAACTCAGCAGTGCTTTGTTTCATGACTCAAACGTCATTACGAAGATGCATTTGGGGAGACCAAAAGCTGAAATGATTACAATGAATGTTTTAGGGCCAAAGACATTTTGGATGCTCTGTCCCCAAACGAAGGTGAACCTGTGTATTTCTCAGTTGCCACCGATGCCTCGAACAAGGAAAATAGAAAAATGTTTCTAGTGTGTCTGGTGTAGTGCAGTGCAAGTTACTTGACTTTTATGAAGACAGTGATGAAACTGCAAATGGTATACATAAAGCTCTGATTAACTGTCTGACTACTGTAACATCCCCCAAGTATGGACTGGATATTAGACACATCACAGCCTATGCAGCAGATATGTCAACTTTGGAAAACACCACTCGTATCTTTAGTTATTTAACTGTGCCAAAAGTCGCGTTCTGAAAGCTAATTGTCCAGCTCACATAGCTCATAACACCTGCAAGCACTCCTGTGATGTCACTGGATATTGAGTCAATCGTTTTAAAGATATACCACCACTTCTCAGTTTCTGCTTCTCGAAGAGAGCAACTGCCTGACTTTTCTTCCTTTGTTAACATTGAGTGGCATGAAATTCTGCGCCATATTTGCACGTGATGGCTCTTTTCATCCAGCTGTTGATTATCTCCTGCAAAGCTGGCCAGCTCTTACATCATACTTCAGGTCTCTTGGGAAGACCTGTCCTGTGGCACTGAACAGAATTTTAGAAACATTTTTCCATTTTCCTTGTTCTATCTGTGCTTTTTCTACAACGTGGGGTGTGTTTTTAACCAATGTGTAAGAAATGCTGGAGGAAGCTTTGCATCACTGATGTTTACGAGGAAGTACAACATTTCAAAATGAAAATGCTTCAACGGAAACAGGACAATGTCAGCAGAAGGTCCAAGCAGCAGGATGTTGTTAGGTTCTATGATTCTGTTAATGCAAACATTGACAAGTGAAAATGTCATGATGAAACTGAAACCAATCGGCCTGTATGAGGAGCTCTCCTTCACTGACCTGGAGCAGGTGGTGGCTGCGCTCAGACTAACAGAGACAGTCAGTATGGACCGACTCTATGAAGAGTTTTGTGCGAGCTGGGAAGAAATACAGAAAGTAGGGCAGGATACCACAAAATCTACCAGTGAGAAGTGGGTGGCAGTTTCCCAAAAAATAGGGAAAGCCAACTTAGTCAACATGTTTAGGATTGTCTCATTTGTCCTCAGTGTGCCAGGCTCAAATGCCTTTGTAGAAAGAATTTTCTCTCTGATGGCCATTAAATGGTCAGACTCACGAAACAGATGAAACACAGAGCTGATCAGAAATGAACTTCAAATATCTGTGAACTGACTTGTCATGTAAGGGCTTCTCTCTGGTTGTGCAAAAGGACAATAGACTGCTTGAATCAATCAAGAAGCCAAAAATATCCATGGAAAATTTTGACTCGATGAGTCATGTCCACTTTTTTTTTCTTTTTTGTGCATGTGAAATGTAAAAAAAAAATATTTTGATGTTAATTCACCTTTTGTATAACGAATAACAATAAGAAAAGTAATAAGCTAAATGTAATATGCGTTGCTGTTCCTGTTAAATAAGAATAACACCATACATCGCCTTGGCACCGTGCATCTGTGAAAAGGTGGCATGGCATGCCAGTGTTACACCACTTTCTGTGCCTTATTTGGTAGTGAGAAAGTTGGCAACCCTACTGCTGAGGGATTTTGATTTGAGCTTGAAGTTAACAAGTGTTCAGAGAATAACTGACACTGCATTCAATGGTTTCCTAAAAAAAATTTGCACGTTATAATTTGTGCAAAAATGTAAAAGGTGTGATTTGAACAAAATGCTACAACAAGTGTGCCCATTCATACAGAACTCGCAAGAAAAATATTGCCGCGTTTGTTTGACACAAAATGTCAGCAACAGGTACTTCCTGTGTAGTCAAATCAGCGTCGTGTTTATAGCTATACGGGCGTGGTTTACGTGGGCCGACCATGGTACCGACAGCGAAAACGACCAGATGATTCATCCAATCAACGGTCAAGTATTTTTTTGAAAGTACAGCCATTCACAAACAGTTTCAATGTACAGCTCCCCAGATGGACTTGTGACAACAATTCCTCTGGCATGTCAGGTTACCATCAGTGGTGCAGGAGATGTTTTTTAGGTGGGGGGTGAAAGTGTGAGGAGAAATGTCTCAACTTTTAAGCCTGTACAACTATGCTTTTAGTTCTTAAAACCAAATCTGTCCCAGCCGGGACTTAAACTCTGCTCCAAGGTCGCTCAAACAGGAATGTATTATAAATAGCACCATTGCATACATTGAAGTATTTGAGAGTAAGATTTACGTAATTTATGGCTGCAGCGCATAAGTCTTCGACATCGTTTCACATGGTTATGACATAGACTAGGCTCTACACTGGTCAACATTTCAACATGATCACTGGTCAACAACACACGCCATTATATATCTCCCTATTAAAAAAATAAGTAAACTTTGCAAACTCTGCAGCTCTGAAATATTTCCCTTCCAAGAATGGTCAATGTATAAACCTATGTTATGCGCAGGGGAATTGTCAAGCTTTTAGGAGAAATGCCAAAATGGTGCACGTTTTAGACTCCACATGGTTTTACATCCTAAAAGCCTAAGAGGGGGGTGTCGTATTTTTTTGCTTTTCTGAAGCAAAAAAAGCAAGGAGATAGCAACATAAACACAAGAACAGGACATCAAAGTGATGGTATCTGATGATCCAAGACAAAAACTAACTTTACTGTATGGTACAGTAATGTTTCGTGATTTTGAGATCCAGATCGATGTGAGACAAATCCTGGTGCGCTAAACAAATGTCTAAAGCAAGCCAAGATAATGAAAACTATAGGAAGTCATAACTAAACATTATCTTAAAATAAAACAATGTAGGCTGACACCCTGTAAGGATATTGCTGTTCCTGTAGTCTAGCCTACATCTTTCTCATGAATTGAATGAATTGTCAAAATCGTGCATTGAGACTGTTGAAATTATAAGATACTGTAGCTCTCAAAAACATTTTGTAGTTCTGTCTGCTTCTCTCTGATATTTCAGAACTATTATTTGAGAAATGTGCTATTATTTTTTTTGGAATATATCTAACTGTTATCAAACACCATTAGCCTACATGTCAGGTGCAAATATCTTACTTTACAGGGGATGCCTATAGCAACAACCACGGAGGGTGAGGCATTGAATAGAGGACTATTTTTTTTTATCTCAAAGGTGGGGAGGATGATTTTGTTCTTTACAATACTGGGGGGGATGTATCCCCCCCACCCCCTACTGCGCCCCTGGGCACCACATAGAAATTAAATTGTCTTTAACCATGCATTCACACGGATGACCAAACGAGACACCCTTGTCCCTTGTTGCTATGGAAACAGAGTAGAGTGCCTCACCTTAGCGCTAACCATCCATTTTGCGCATTCATATGTAGGGGTATGGCGTCCCAATTCTTGCTTGGATCGAGGGCTAGGGCGAAGTGTTAGGGCTATATAGCCCTTCAAATTAAGTGTTTTCAGAGGCACACTCCAAACGGAGTGCTTTGATACATTTCCCATACGTTCGGTAATGTTAAATTACCGGCATAATGGCTGTTCAACCGACTAAATTTACCCGCAAATATAGCTTTCTCCGCTTTTTAAAGATGAAAAAAATCACGAATATCATTGTATTACCTTAGTTTAATGTAATTTCATTGTATTAGTATTTCTTCAGAATGCGTAAAAAAAAGAAATCGTTACCGATAGTAGCTACCAAGCCCACTGGTGTTCTGATTATCTATGCTAGCACCGGTAACTAGCTTGCTAATCAACCAATATTAACGTTGTACCGGTACATTTATCTAACAGATTTGTGCATGTCAATCCCGCATTTGGTCATATTTTGATTAGTTGCTAGTAGGCCTAGAACTGTAGGTCGATTGATACGTCAATTTGAAGTTGTGAACACATCGCGAATTGTGTCACCCCATCAGATAGATGTCATTGTGATACGGTAACAGTATTGCCAATGCCATAATGTAGTAGGCTTATAAATATGTTCATATCAAAAAGATGCCTATATAGCCCACGCAAGAGAGATCATCACAGCTGAGGATGGCATTATGGAAATGTACCATAGGTAAAAAAACTCACGATTACACAATCGAATACTGATGACGGTCTGGTTCTTGGAAGTGTTGTCCCATTTCAACCATAGTCTATATTTGACACGCCTAGTTCCTTGAAATGGTTACTTCAATGAAATTGGCAACCCTCATTGAAAATGAATGCCAGCTGATCGCTTTGTCTCCTTTTGTTTTCCGGATGAATGTAGAGTAAGCCTTCTTTAAATCCTTATATTTTTATATTTTTATCCTCTTTTCCTACTTATTCTCCTGCTACTCTTTTCCTGTCTTCCATGGGAACACCCACCAAGTACTCTGGAATTTCTCTTATCTTCAATTTCTCCTCTTCTACAGGTGAGGCACCTTCAAAGAGCAGTGGATAGGTCTCTGCAGTTGTCCAGACAGAGGGCAGCTGCCAGAGAGCTTGCCCCCCTATTGGACAAGGACAAAGAAAGCTGTATGGAGGAAATCCTCAAGCTTAAGTCCCTTCTCAACACCAAGAGAGAGCAGATAGCAACTCTCAGACTGGTCCTCAAAGCCAACAAACAGGTTAGATATGAGGGACCAAAAGGTCCAATGACTTTGCATAACAAATGAATATGTCACAGTCTACCGCCTTTGCCATATTTTGTTGGGTTTCTGTCTGTTTCTGTTCTTTTTTCTGTCTGCTGTCTTCCCGGGTCTGTTTCCCTGTATTTGTCCCGTGCTTACCTGCCCCGTGTTGATCATTCATTAGTTACACCTGCCTCTCGTTATCCCCTACCCAATGGCCTGTCCTGTGTTAGTCTATTTCAGTCCTTCATTGTCATTTGTCTTTGTGTCGTGCTGCGTTTACTTACCTGTATTTGTTTCAATTGATTAAAACCGTGTGAAGCCAGCCCAGTTGTCTGTCGTGCATTTGGGTCTGCCCGCCCACAAACTGTGACAGAATTAGGTCTGAAAGGATTTATCGACAGACTCTATGCAATTTACTTGCATTGAAGCACCCATGCGTACGCACAACAATGGGAGACATGTAAAACTGCGACTCCGATAGCGGAAAGATGAATCTCGAGAAATGCTTTGAAAAATAGATTGAAATCTCTTACAAAGCCAACAACATCAATGTCCCCAGACCTAAAATAGGAATTCTAAATATACCTATCATTAGAAACGGCATAGCAGGCATGAGCTATATTTACTAAGGCAACCAATGTTGATATGCATGTAAAATAGACAGCCAACAATGTGTAAAACAATAAAATGTATTTATATTAATCCCAGAATATGTTTAAGCCATTGTCTTTTCAGATCGCCGAACGTTACTGACCAAATAAAACGCTTTAGTAAAATAATCTCTCATCTCAAAAGGATTGGATTGCCTGCACTATTCCCCGCCCACTTTCCCAGAATCCATTACTTTACGTGTGTTGTTTCGTACTGAATATAAGTTTTACAGTTACATATTTGTATTTTTACTATAGTTTTGCTTTATTTGTTTCAGTGTCAAACACACTCTTCAGTGTGTTGGGGAACAGTAACAATTATATTGATTATACAACAATTGGGCAATTCATAGGACACATTTACAGAAAGTTCCATATTAAACTAATTGGTTTTATTCTGTATACGCAACTCTGTTCACCAGTATTATTTGCAAAAATTTGTTTTTACTTTCCACTGGAAACAGTCACTGGAACGACCAAAGCAGGCACATTGAAGAAGTCCCTACCCACTGCTTTAATGCTGATGTTTAAAACCCCATAATGGGAAATATTGTTGCCACCAGCTCCTTCTACTGAAATAGCTAAAGGCTGCATCTTATGTTTTGACAGTTCAGGGTGTGTGTGCCAAAACACATCAGTAATATTGGTGACTTGGGAGCCTGAATCAATGAGTGCCCTGCAGCTCACTCCATTTACCTCAAGTTCAACTTTATTCACTGGGCCTACCAGGGGAATCGTCTGTTCTTCTATAGCTGTCCTTTCCTGCTCTTGGGGATCTTGTTGTGTGCCTATGGCTGCCCCAGCTACCATAGGCCTTAGGTGTTTAAAGGCCGACTGACTCAAGACCCCGGCTTATCATGCATAGTCTGAGACACAGACTCCACTTTGTTCACCATCCGACAGTACAGTCATGCAAACCCTTGCCACATGTCCTGTCTTACCCCAATGGTAACAGACAAACTCAGCACCTCCACTCTCATTCCTGGCCGCCTGGCAAAACCTGGAGAGGCTAGAGTTAGTTGAAGCAGTCACTCTTGCTTCAAGTTGGGAAAGTCTTTTACTCTGCTTCTCCTGACTTGAAGCAATGTCTTTGATCAGCGCTGTTAGTTCAGAGTTTTCTGGGTTCTGATAATTGTAGTTGCTCACCCCACTTGGCTGAACTTTTTTCTTTTTTGGTTTGTTATGGCTTTGAAATTTCGTAGTTTCTCAAGCAAGGTTCCTAAGCTCACTCTGCAGTTCTCAAAAGCTTAACAGTCTTTGTTTCATAGGTGCAATTCTCAAATATACTTCTTCATCAGTTAGTCCCCTCAAGAATTGTGGCCATTGCGCCACTGCCACAGATTGTGTAAACCTGTAAGTGAGAATTTAGTGATGTCCTTTTTAATCGACGCTCAAGACATCTCCTGTTAGTTTTTAACTTGCAGAGTTCTTGGTTGTACCAGGGAGCAGTGTGGGTAAAGGAGGCTGTGTGTGTTTTAAGCAGGGCAAGGGTGTCTTTTTTTCCCACAGAGGCAGGGGCAGCAACATCAAATAAAAAAACTTTATGATCATAGATGGGGAGATCAGACATAGATTACATTACAGGGTAATTCCAAAAGAACACACAAAATCTATAATATGCCTTTTGTTATGAGGAAAATTAGACATTTTGAATGATGTCAAGGCCATCAAGTAGTGAGATAAAATCAGCAGCAAAACAACAAGTATCAGTGGCATTCATTTGTATATTAAAATCACCTACAATTAGTACATTGGGAGAAGAAGCAGAGATTAAAATAGTTAATGAAGACAATTCCGATAGGAACAGCTCAGATGGCTTGCGTGGTCTATAAATTGTAATTATTGTCAATGGTTGAAATCCAGGGAGTTTTACAGCCAGGCATTCAAAGGAAAAGTATTGTGGTATACTGACAGGCTTAACTTTGATAGAGTCCCGATACAGAACGGCAACCCCACCCCCTCGTCCAATAGAGCAATACATGAAGATACATGACAATTATAGATAGGCTATATTAGGGATGTTCCTAGCGACTAATTTCCCTGTCAAATTTGCATGATGATAGTATATTGCTGTCTACCATGCCATGGAAAATGATAATGATATGAAGATAGGGGGTGCTACAGTACACCTGTCAAACAAAAATCTGTAGGCTTTTTTGTGAAATGAAAGTGGATTATTGGAGAATTCGAGAATTGTAATAGAGGCTGAATGATCCATGATGACGATATGTTGAAAGCACTGATATGTCTCGGAAGACCACCCCAGTGTTGCTTGCAACCCTAATTAACATTGAAATTGTTAGAATCACTCCTGTTCTTGCCTAATAACCTATCCTACAATATAAGATTTAGGCTGCATAACTGTGCTTTGTTCATCATTTCTATGACCACTAGCGTGTTAATTTCCTTAGCTCCTGCCTCAATATCGTAGTGAAAACTTTTAATCACTATCCAGCAAGCTGTTCAATATCATTTAGTACGAAATGAATCAGCAACGCTATCTAGAGCTCTGCGCCATCTGATACGCACGGTGATGCGCAGCAGATGGACATTGGACACCACCTGGGAAAGTTGTAAATAAAATTGGGCTGCAATCTGGGTTCGGGCTTCAGAAAGCCATACACGTGCGGGTTCGGTTCGGGCTCAGACAGAATTGTTTCTGGCTCGGTCCATGTCGGGTTCTAGCTCTAGAGCAGATGGTGGGGAAAAAAATTTACACCTGGAAATCTCTACAAACAGCTAACTTAACCTCATAAAACAAAACAAAAAAAAAACATGGATGATTCAGATTCTTAGAATATATTGTAACAAGGTTTTTTATGGACGAACTGGTTGCTCATACACCAAAGGAGAGTCAGAGGTGTGATTCACAATATTTATTAAAACCAACCAGAGGGGCAAGCAGGAAGGTTGGGGTCAGCAGCTCACCACCAAGGATAAGGCACACAACAACAAAGCAGCCAGTAAAATAATTACTCTGCAAAAGTGATGCACACAGCAATTAGAGTTAGACGTGTTAGAATTACACAGCAACAGCTAATTAAGCAATGCAGACATATTAAGGCCCGGTGGCGAATCTACATAACCCCAGCTGCAGCCAGTGGACACTGGGTCCTGTAAAAATACAGGGTGATATATAAGACACACTTTATTAAAGTTACATTAAAACTATTACAAAAATAGATACTTATCAAATCTGCTTAGCGCCTAGCTCCTTAAGCTTAGAGTCAATGCACCCACTCGCCATGGACTGCAGCTCCCATGGGGAAGGTAGGTTGACAAGGTAGAGTCACAAGCAGTTTGGCCACCCTGCTGGAGACTAAACGAAAGAACTGAAAAGAAATAAACCAGGCAACTTACTAACTGTGACCTGAACCGATATAACATAAGTAACAAATACCATCCATCCATCCATCGTCATCCGCTTATCCGGAGTCGGGTCGCAGGGGCAGCAGCTTCAGCAGGGGACCCCAAAC
>JAODUH010088156.1:0-34248 GCA_027564835.1 Typhlichthys subterraneus | reverse complement strand
GCCCCCCCCCCCCCCCCCCTGTACGTGACGTATAGGAAAACGGCCTTGGAAGAGGCTGCAAGGTCTCACAGGTGCTGTAAGACATTGTGTAAGCAGACGTGTCATGGAGATTTCTGAATCGGGCTCTATGGGAGAATTCCAAGATGGCGGCCAAGTGGCGAGAATTGATTCTAAAGGACTATGCTGCAACGGTGTGTGTAGTGACCGAACGGTCCCTATATATGCAGTATAAGCACCGTCCCTATATGCGCAGTATAAGCACACCGCTCTGTTTGCTGGCTCGGTCATATAACACACATGCAGAGCACTTCCCTGGATCATTAGCGAGGAGAGTCATTTGTCATGCACTTGACACACTACTAGAGCAGGTTGCTTACGTCGGAGGAGATATTATGGGGTCTGCCATATCAATTATTAATATCACTTTTTATTACTTTTGCATGCTCGTGTAATTATATAAGATGTAAGAAGAATTTTTTTTTGCTGTGACACGTGGGGATATAGAGCATGAACATGACTAATGTCTTTCCAGTGTTTAACATGGCTCACCTTGGTGGCATATAGCCACAGTAAGGCATTTAGCCAAACCAAGCGGTTGTAGCTATGGCTGTCCCGAATACCATTTTACAGGTTTCGAATACTTGATGGTATTTCCGAGCGAGTATTCGAATACTCTTTCTCAAAAACACCATTAAAAACACTCAACTATAATTAAGTTTATTCGATTTGATTCCTAGCTTCAGTGAGCACACATGTAAACATAGCCATGCGCTTAAAATGGCCACTTTGATTGACATGTCAATTGAGCCAGTCAGAGCTGTCAAATAGCATATACCTCCTGAATTAGCCAATAAGAGTGTGTGTTGAATGAATAGCCTCGCACTCTTCTTACAAACGGAGCCAATTGCAATCAATTGTGTTGATGACACAGTGTAGGGCAGGTAATTACATTTTAACATATGGGTTTATATGGAGAAAGTGGGGATTAATGGGAAAACATGCATACATAATGTGAAAAAATTAATACTCGAATCCCAATATTTAAATCGAATACATAACCAACGAACGAATACCCGAGTAATCGAATATTTGGGTCCAGCCCTATTTGTAGCAAATAATGACAACGGCCATGCGCAGAGGAACTTGAGGATATATTAATAAAACACACTGCATCATCTTAATCATGTAAAGGCTCTTTAGGTGTGTGATATGTATCCTTCATTCTAAGCAGACACAGATTACCTCTGCTGATGACCATCAGCGCTGGTTTAAGTGATGAATGAACTTACCTTACAGTGCTATAGGCCTATAGAACACAGTTAATGAGGCCTGTGTGATTCTTACTAATTTCATCAGTTCAGGAGGTCATTCGCGCCCAGTCAGTTCCAATCTGTTTTATGCTTAAAATCAAGGACTTGGTACGCCGCAGGATGGACATAAGAGTCATATTTCTCCCTTTGTGGCGCATTGCCGTGACAACCAGCTATGAACTAATTTCTATGCATTATGCAGCCAATGGGGATCTTTGGAGAGTTGTCTGCATGCTATGCTCATCTGCTAAGCGTAAAGATTTCCAGCTAATCAAATCAATTGAGATGAGTCGTTTTAATATCTTTGGTGTAATTTTATCTTATCTTAGCAAAGGGTTTTCAGAATTTCAAGGTATAAGTGATATATATGTACATCAGCAGTAGTTGCAACAACTAATGTGCAAATAGCAAACATAAGGAACAGGACAACAATACTGTGTATATATATATATATATAAATACACATATATATATATACACACACACACATATATATATATATATATATATATATATATGCCTACTGTATGTGTGAGGTAGACTGCTGTCTGATAAAATCAGAGTGGTAGTGTTATATAAATGGCAAGAGTACACCACTTTATGCCCCAGAGATTCATAAGCGCGAGACAGACAGCTCATCCACTTCTGACAGAAAGGGATTTTGATAAAGGACTATTCAGCACAGTGAACTGACAGACAAACTAAAAGCAGGCATGTCATTTGGGAGTAGCTATATTTCAAGTTTTTTTTTAAACAAATATTAAAAACTAATTAGAAAAATATTTACTCTGTGTGTAAATGTATAAATTACAATAATATGCAATAAATATGATTCTGATTACCCACCTACGTACGTAAGTATCTCAAGATATGGGGAGAGTGTAAAGCAACACTAGAAATGAAGCACCTTGTGCTCTCCAAGTGTTGACTCAGGTGAATGGCTGCAACAGCATTATTGCAGTTTGCAGAAGGTCACATAAACCCTTGGATTGGACACCATAATCCATGTTGCCCAAGGCTAAGTGAATGTTTTTAAAAAGCACTACAGCACTGAATATTGCCTGAGGCTAGTCGACTTAATGGGGTTAAGCTCAGAAACACCTTGTCTAAAAGAATCAAAGTGGCTAGTGTCTGTCATTGGTGCAGTGCTTAACAGAAAAGTAGTCCCAAGTAGAATCCTCACTTTATTGTATAAACCGTATATGACGGACAAAACTTTTCTAGTAGCTTCAGATTGTGAATACAAAACCCAGGAGTTGTCCGGGGCTAAAATCAATGTGAAGGCACATTTTGTCACTTATTAACATGTAAGAAGTATAGCTAATTCTCAAGCCTTCAACTGTTTTAACATCATCAGCTCCAAGAGGGCAATGCAATTGAAACAATACAACACAGATATGCACTGTACTGTACTGTATACATACTGTATTGGAGGTACCTTGTATGAGAGTTGCACTGCAGTATAACTGGGCCTCGTCAATGACAGCGGGCCATCTGGCATGCACAGCATGCCTCCCAACTGTCTGACAGCCCTGTTTTCTTATCTAAAAGAAAAAGAAACAGGGACAAATACAACTCGTTGTCCTGACCTCCTCGATGACCTTTAGCAATAAACAAACAGCTGTGGCCCCTATACTGCTCGAAGCTACTGTATCTCGCTTTTCCTTATCTATTCCCACTTTTCTGCAGGTAATTGCAGCCCTCAATTGCTTTAGGTATCCCCAAACGCCTCTGCATTTGTGTGGTTTCCTGTACAGGTAGGAGGGATATTTGCATGGAGACAAATGTTACTTGTTCAGTGTTTGAGATTGATATGGAAAGACATCTGGTGTAATTTATTTGTAACATTTCAGCATAACCACTGCTATTTTCAATTTGGCAATCAGTGTGTAAATATAGCTTTTGAATAGCAAAAAACAATATAAAATTAGGTATATTACACCATAACATCCCACACATTCAATGTTGAATAATAATAAAATGGTTTACTGTTTGCCACATCCTTGAAAAACAATGTAAGTTTATTTTTAACATCAACAACTAAAAACTATTATTTCCAGGTCCATATAATGTCCTGGTTTATGTCATACTGGCTGTATGAATTGAGACCAGTCCTGCCTCGTTAACCACTAGAAAATAGTCCCTGGCCATAAGAGGTTCAACAAGTGGAGTGGTACAGTAGATAATTACTATGACGTGTGATTAATGTTCTTCTTGGTAAAAGAAGAGGATGCATGCTGTGTGTGATAAGAGAGTTGTTTGGTTCTGCACAGCATCCCAGGTAGAGTATAATCAGAGATAATATACAGTACTATAACAGAAAGGCACTACAGCATTCGATTTTTGGAAGGAGGGCTGACTTCCCCTTTATGGAGACTAACGACCCAGCGTTTCATGCAAGTCAATGGCGAGAGCCACGTATTTCACAATATTATTGCCCATTATATCACTTATATCAGGCATTAATGGGTATTTTTATATGACTATAAAAAGGTATGGTCAGTCATTCTTGCTAACTTTGAGCTGAAATCAAAACAGTATCGCTCCACGGCGGTGGATCACATGTTGAAATGCATTGTGAAGCAAAGCGTTGTGATACGGCTTTGTTGATACGAGCGGTGTTCGCCACTTTGTTTATGTTCCAATTTACGGAGCCAGGGCTGTGTAGACGTATCATATTATTTTTTCAACATAAAAAGTGTATAAGCTTACATTTAGCATGCAATAGCTGACTATACCTTTAACTCCCAAGTACCTACGATCCATCTGAGGATTAGCACTAAATGTTTTGCTTCTGTAGAGGGTAACAGTGACCGCCCACTTTTTTTGGGGGCTCTGGTGCCGGAAGAATAATTCCCATTCATTTTCTCCATTGACTTTTCGTAAAATCCTTGTTTAAAGAGTTTTAAGCCTAGAACCAAGCCATCCAGCTATAAGAGAGTGATAGTGACCATAAACAAAAAGTCAATGGAGAAAATGAATGGGAAATTTACTTTCGGAACCTCACTGTTACGCTCTATTGAAACCATTACAATGCTCAATCTTTTAAATTATAAAATCTTTGGCATAATCCTACTCTGTTGCCAGGGAAACTGCCATGTCCTAGATTGTAACTTCACAATTAAAAGCTCGCACTTGACACCATCTAGTGGCGAACTGATCAAACACAAATACTGTATTGTTCTCTTATTGAATAGGCTATTATTATACATGAATAAAATGTGAATTGGCCTCCAGTAAAGTTCCGTATAAATGTCAAGATTCTCCTCCTCACATACAAGGCCCTCCACAATCTGGCTCCCTCCTATCTCTCTGTCCTTCTCCTGCCATATATTCCCTCCCGATCTCTTCGCTCATCCTCTACAGGGCTTCTCGTCACCCTCCCATTCCACCTCTCCACCGGGGGCTCGGGCCGCAGCTGCTCTGCCTCCAGACTCTGGAACGCACTTCCACTGCACATTCGACATGCCACCACGATCACCTCGCTTGCTAAGCTCCTCAAACCACCTCTTCAAGGTTGCCTATGACATTTGACCCTTTGTTTCACTCTCACTTGACATGCTTTATTTTATTTTGTTTATTTTATATATATTCCTCAGATCAAATGTTATTACTATAGTATGCATGTTTCAGCCACCTGATTGTTTTATTTAATTTTTTATATATTTCTCAGTTCAAATGTTTATTACTATAGTATGTATATTTCAGCCACCTGTTTTATTTTATTTTGTATACATTTCACAGATCAAATGTTTATTACTATAGTATGTATATTTCAGCCAACTGACTGTTTTATTTTATTCATTTTATTTTATTTATCTATTAAATGTTGTATATATTTCTTAGATCAAATGCTCATTACTATAGTATCCCACAACCTTCCGGCTGCGAGCCAAACACCCAGACCACTACCATGCTGTCCCCAGTATCACATTACAATCACATTAATTGACAATACATCCTTTTAACCTATGAAGACACTGAAAAAACAAAGGCTCTATAATATGTGATCTCATTCAGATGTATCTGGAGTGCTTCGCTGAGTCCAGAATGACAAATAATTGGGATATTATCGGGATAAGCGCATCTGTGCCTGATCTCTCCATGCACGTACCGATCATTTTTCTGCCCGCTATCTCTTTAAATGGGGGCGTGGTCTCTTAAATTCTTAACAGAAATGGCGCGGCTCTAGAACAAGCGACATGTTTGCTAGCAGCTGTTAATACTTGCCAGTTTAAAGCATTATTGAATCCATTATGTAAACTATTGCCTGGGACTACGTTCGCATGCATGTTGTATTCGACAGAATTGAAATTAATGCACTTAAAACGATGGTGTGGCAATATGAGGAACATATTGAACGTCTTGAGACTACGTCGATGATAATTTATTTAGCTAATATATAGACTACCGTAGTCAACTTTTGTGCATCCAAATATCCCTTGGCAATAATTACTTGAATCGTGGTTGGCTACTGGCTAGTGCCATATGTAGAGCTGCGGTTGTTGAGCGCTGAAAATGTCCGTAAATGGGAAAGTTATTCCGCACACCCCTCTGGCCGTAGACTTCTGGCAGGTCAGGAAATGTCCGAGTGTCCGTCTTTTCTTCCTGTCGCACATGCACAGCGACCACACCGTTGGTTTGACTTCAACCTGGAGCGACCGGCCCATTTACTGCTCTCCAATCTCTGCCACACTCCTAAAACTGAAGCTGCAGGTATAGCTGCTGTATAGGGCGAAATCCATTCGTGCATTATGTTTACAACAGTGTTATAACGTACAACTATATCGTTTATATAACTTAGGTCTATCATCATGCGAGATATTGACTATGGACTTTTTTTTTTGTCTTGCCCTAGGTCAGAGATCAATGGATCCATCCTCTGGAGTTGGGTGAACCATACATGCTTCCTTTAGACGACATCGGAAAAGAGAGGCTGACTGTCACACTGATGGATGCTAACCACTGTCCAGGAGCTGTCATGTTTCTCTTCGAGGGCTACTTTGGATCGATACTCTATACTGGTATTGGATCTACTGTTTCAAGCCAATTGTTGTGTTGTGTGTTCTCAAAGTGGGTGAGTGGGATACTTTGGGGTTCCCAATATGATAAAAATAATAATTAATATACACACACATACATACATACATACATACATACATATATATATATATATACACACACACACACACACACTTGTATACACTTTTCATATTTTTTATTTCGATAGCTTTAACCTCTGACAAGTTTCAAAAGCTTTTTTTCTTTAATTTATGTGCTACCTTTTTCTGAATATGACATATTATAAAGCTACAGTTAAGGACGAATGTCTTTAAAAAAAGAAATTAATTTGTTCATAATTTACAGTGTTTCATTTAACTTGAACAGTGAAAATACAGTAGTTAAAAAAAGAAAAATTAAAAAGAAATGTTTACCGTCATTTCAGGTGACTTCAGGTACACTCCCTCCATGCTACGAGAGCCATGCCTGAGAACCAACACCACCATAGACGTGCTGTACCTGGACAACACCAACTGTGACCCCACCCGCACCCTGCCCTCCAGACATCGAGCCACGCAGCAAATAAAAGAGATTATCCGTAGTCACCCCAACCACAATGTTGTCATTGGTAACTGTTTATTCCTTCTCTGCCATATTGTTTGATTGTGCACGTTATATACACAGAAATGTGTATCAAGTAGGGTTGACACTTAATACAGGCAAACCGTTTTAGCAGTATATATTATCTTATTTGTTTTATATGATTAATTTTGTTTTTCTAATTTGCTATCGTGATTTGTTCTCGTTTTCTAGCAGAACTATTTCTATTAAACGAATTTGCCCATTGATATATACTTGAGAAAATCAGCCAAGTAATTGTAAGTATGTTATTTTACTGACTTACTTTATTTGAAGTATATGCTCCAACCTGGTCTGTATCCAATGACAATCTGTAACAAAAAAATATTCTTTAAAATGTATGGTTAAACACTAAACAGAGACGGTGGGTGCAATAACAAAACAAACATGGAGTGAATTGTCAAAGTTGACAAAAATACCTTTCTTTAAATCGCAGCTTCCTTCTGTCTATATGTTTAAGTGGTGTGCACCAACCCTATTGAGTCACGTTCCTATGTGCTAATCTCCTGCAGGTCTGTATACACTGGGCAAGGAGTCCCTGCTAGTGGAGCTGGCGTTGGAGTTCAAGACCTGGGTTGAAGTCAGCGTGGAGAGGATGGAGACCCTGAGGGCGCTGGAGCTGCCCGACGTCTTCACCACCGAGGCCGGAGCCGGTCGCATCCGCGCGGCCGACCAGTCGGAGATCCGGTCGGCCAACGTGCACAAGTGGACCGCCGAGCGCCCCACCCTGGCTATCCTTCCCACCAGCAGGCCCATGGTCTCCTTCCACCCCAGCGTGCACGTGGTGCCTTACTCGGACCACTCCTCTTACCGGGAGCTGGAGGACTTCGTGTCGGCGCTCAAGCCCACCTCCTTGGTTCCCATCGTGGGCAGCTGCGTGCCGGGAACCTTCTTCGCCCTGCTGCCTAACAACGCACGGCGGCGCCCCGACATCCTGGTGCCCGACTCCGTCCGGAGCTACATGGAGAGGCATCATGCGGAGGTCCGCTCGGCCCATGGGCGATACGCCGACCTCCCTTGCAGGCCCGTCCCGCCTCTCCCCAGAGGTGTGGTGTTTGACTCCCCCTGCAGGGGCTCCAGGGCCTGGTCGGACGAAGCCTCCTGGCCGGCCGGTTCTCTCCAGGAGGACTCTCCCGGTGATGAGGAGATGGACACGGGCGGGTCTGACGGAGACGATTCCGACTGTATCCTGCTAGACCTGAGCCTGCCTCGCGTGGAACGCAGCGGGGCAGGAGACGCGCAGGGCCTGAATGTAGTCCGGAGGGTCACGGAGGACATGGTGATGGCCGAGTCTGTGCCGTTGAGTCAGTTCTCCCAGAGCGACTTCGCTCCGGCCGAGATTGTGAGGACGACCAAAGCCTTGCTGAAGCCGCGGCACACCGCACCACGTGGCGAACGCACCAACGAGACCAGGAATCACGGCCGCGGCGGTCAACAGAGGGAGGAGCGGGGGAGCATCCCCGGCACCTCTGAGCTGCAGAGCGAGCGGCTGGAGGAGATGGAGCGCAGCCTCCTCCTGCTGCTCTCCTTCTCCGAGGAGGACAGGAGGCAGTGTTGCCTGCTAGACCGCGACCTCGTAAAGCAGTTCAGCCTGAAGCCCCGGGGAAAGACGGGCTCTCCGTCTGAACACTCGGCAGCGTTCAGAGACATTATGTGACAGCCCTACCCGATGCCTGAGGTATATTTAAAGAGGCCATCTTTAAAAAAATATATATTTTTGTGAGTAGTCCTTAAAGGAGCACTGTTGTAGAAAGCGGTGCACAGCGTGATTTTCCCACCTGGCTAGCTTGCGTTTCTCTTTGTCCTTTCCCCTATAAAGGGTACAGGTACATGGTACCAACCCCCCCCCCCCCTTCCCCAGTCTGACAACTGACTGAAGTGACGATTTTGTATATTTGTCCTATTAACCTTTTATGGTAACAGGACAGTGTTCTACGTGAAGTATAACGTTTCAAAGTTAATTTAATTCAAAGTATATCCTAAAGGGAAAAACGTGTATTTGCATTAACATGCATGTATATAATTTGTGTGTGTGTGCGTATTTAAAGTTAATTTGTAGTTGTACATTTAAATATGACACTGATCCCGGGGGCTTGTCTATGAATGAATCCTGTTGTGATTCAATATTGTACATGTAGTGCCAATATGTTACAAAATGAGAGGAAGCTTTGTGACAGTGGGTTTAGTGTTTACAGGATGCCACATTGCTCTCACTGTAATATTCTCATTTATTGCAAGTTTTAACAGAGCACAATTATAATATTCTTTGTTTTATTTCAGTTGATGGAAGGCCAAATGTGTTTAAAGTGTTCTGTTGAAATGCACTTCAATGCAATTCAAATGCATATGATCCTGTTTTGTCATAGGAAGATCTAATATGGTAGGTTCAGTCATAAAGAATTATGTTGAATAAAGATAAGTGTTATCAAACTTCTACTACATTTTATTTTTGTTCCAAGTGAAAGTCCAAATAAGCAGTTAGATGCATTACAGTATGTATACTGTAGCATACAGTTAAATATAAATTCCCCAAATTGTGAAAATTAACTCTAACACCATATGTAAAACAGCTATTGTGTTTGGTGAGTTTTGATAACAAATTAACATTGTTTGCAGTGGCATTTCCCCGTTGTAGTGTAGCTACTTGCCCATAGGATGGCAGTAGCTCACTGTTTTAATACTGTTTTCCCAGGGACACGAGAATGCAATTTATTTCTATCAGCAAGAAATAAGACAAGTTTAACCAAAGCCATGGAAAGAAATACTTTGCCAACAGAAGGTCGAACATGATTCATGGAGAGGCCAAACGATATGGCAAAATAGTTCCAGGAAGTGCTTGGTGGATATGGAGAGATAGGTAGATAGATAGATAGATAGATAGATAGATAGATAGATAGATAGATAGATATACACAGACATATACACACACACCTTACATTTTTGGAATGAATAATCAATGAATGCACGATTTACATTTAAAATATAATTTATATGGTACTTATAGTATTAACGCCAAAGATGGTGAATAAAGCCACATGGTCAATGAATGAAACCTTTATCACAGTTACCAGGCAGGAAGCATTGCAGAAGAGTGGCATACACTTTCTTCATGTTTAGTCTGTAAACAGAAACATTGAAATCTTGTAAAGTCAGCTATTGCAAGCTTAATGTAAACTAATACACTTGTCAAATTCACCGGCATTTCCCTATCTTACCGTTCTCTGTGCGTGTTAAAAAATTGAATGATACTTCTACAGCCCTGGCTCCGGAACTTGGAACATGAAGTGGCGAACACCGCTCGGATCGTAACAAAGCCACGGTAGCACTGCGCTTTGCTTGACGATGCATTTTGACGTGTGATGCGCCAACCGCGGAGTACCGCGGAGCGATGCTGCTTTGATTTGAGCTCGAAGTGACTGACAATACCTTTAATTTACCCAACTTCTAAAATAAACCCCCACATGGTCTGAGTGTATTATGGCTGATTAGACTATCGGTTTGAAGTTAGAATTAACAATTTCTGCTTCTACTAAAAGCAGTGTATTCATGCCTGAGAACAAACCATAATCAGCCACATTAACTCAAAACACCTGCTTGGAATAGGACTTCAGCACTTCATCTAAATAGGATGGCATATAGGCTATATACCTCCTTGCTAGCACTGTATCTGAACAGGTATATTCCTGTAGCATACATTCCAAAGTTGTTCAAGTGGTCGGTCTTTCTGCCTTTTAGCGTGGAGTTGATGTAAATTACAACACTGCAGCATTAGTTGGCCAGCTTCTAAGCATGCACAACAGTGTAAGAGTCAGTATCTGTAACGGCTGTAAACATAACCGCATGTTTGCAAGTGCCCTCAAGCAACACAAAGTGCATTTTCATTATTCACTAATAAAACATGACCTTTTACTATTAGAGGTAGAGGTATGCACGCAGAAGCACATTACAAACTGGTTAGTACATATAAAGAATGCAGTAGTATCTCGATGCCCCAGGGGGAATGGGAGCTCTAATGAGATAGACAACAACAACAACAACAACAACTTTAGATAAATATATTGTGTCCGTTTAATACTGTATAAGGTTAGGGTTATAATAAAAACACGCGATGACATTTAGATTTACGGTGCACAGAGCTATTCACTGGCACTGTTGTTCTAAATAATTTGGCATACATTGGCTGTTACTCTATAATAAGGAAGCTATGCTAAATAAACATCAGAAAATAAATAATTTAATAAAGATAATTAAACCATAAATTTAAACTAGACAGAAACAAGGCAGTAAGTGTCTGCTAGCAAAATAAAGCACTGTAGGAAAGAAAGGGTTTGCTATTGGCCCATTACAGCCAGAGCCAGACCTGTGTAAACTCAAACTCAAAGGTGGAAAACAATATGTGACACGGGCCAGCTCATACAGTATATATCAACATACATTTTTATATATGAGCTGGTCCTCCTATGTCACAACAATATTGGTATTAGAAATGCCGAGACAAAAGTCATGTTGTCCTGCAGATATACATAAAATATATAGTATATAAGGTTGGGTACAGTAGGTTACTTTTTAGTGTAATCCAGTAAAGTTAGTTACCAGAAATGAATTATAATCAGTAATGTACATTTTGGATTACCTAAATATAACATAATCTGATTACTTTCCATTTAGATTACTTCACACGTAAATGTATTGCATTGGCACACCAAATCTTTCTATTTTTGTGACCGTATGTTGCGCATGAGATCAGATTAAGGTAGGACTTTATTTCAATAATTTATTGATGTTAATGAAAGTTTAATAAGATAAAATCCAATTGTCCAATTGAAAATCCAATTCTGCAATTCTGCACTTCTGAAGATTCTCTAGACTATATACACACATCTGTGTGTATATAGTCTATATATAGTCTATATATATAGTAGGTAAAACTACACCGTATATAATGTCTGATCTATCTATCTATCTATCTATCTATCTATCTATCTATCTATATGATGTGTATTGTTTCAGTGGTACAGGCAATGAACTGGCTCTGGTCCCATCGGGCCACTTGGTGAGAGTGCTTATTAATAAATATAAAAAAGTATGCTGACACCCCACTCTCCTGCTGTATAAACTTAAATCCTGGGTACATCATGCTGAGACATCATGATGTTACCATCAGAGAACTGTCACAGACATGCTCTGCCAAGGGGAAGTGTGCATACAAGATGAATGGTTCCCTGCATGTGGAAGAAGGCAGTGTCCGGATTAACAACAATCGGCCAAGGGCACAGGCTGTGCTGCTGAATGCTGATGATGTCTCCGTAGCATTGGAAACGCAAACGGTGGAGTGCCACAAGGTTGTGAGCTAGGGCCACTGCTAAAGCCCTGATGATGTTCTATACTGTTAAGGCACTCTAGTACTAGGCAATACGTTTTCAGGAAACACAGAGCAGTGTATAGCGCTGATATTTGTTTTGGTTTTGGTTAAAATACAGTATTTCTACTCTGTCTTGATCAACTGACTAGACGTAAGGCAAGGTTTTTGGCAAGATGCAAGGTTTTTGTAGAAAGTTTCTGCCTTTTTACACAGACCCAAATTCTACTCAGGACAAAAACATTCTATATAATTGCCAAGAGAATGAGAGGATTGATTTTAAGGCCTGGCACACTACCACAGTACAGTAGTATATTTTTAGCAAAGTAAATTGTAAAAAACTTGCACAAAAGTATTTCTCATTGGAAATTATTATGAGGATACTGCAAGTACAAGCTATCATTCATATAAATTAAGTATAGTATTATTATTTGCATGCAGCCAGGTCACATAGTTATAGTTTTACATTGTCTCAACCTAGTGCCAATTATTCCTACACTAACTGAAAGGGATTAAATGTCTTACCAAGCCTGGTGTTAATACTCCTTTAAAAAGTAGCTCTGTTGTAGACCCCGTATTACTTTAACTTCGAAGGTTTACTTTCACCTAATAAATCCACAATGTCTGTATTTATATGGTAATATATGTCACATTACATTTAGTGTATTAAGAGAATTGAATGAAATCATCAAATATGGTCCTATGAAAACCTGAGGGTGTGCAGGGGATTTCAGCACCTTGGACAGCACCCACACATGTTCACTGACTGGAATTACGAGAATAGAAAGAAGAAGTTATTAGTCTACTTTGAAATTGTTCTTCAATGCAAAGCTGACTAGAAACAACTCATCCTACAATCTGTGAAGTTAACTCCCAGAAATACATTTAGTTCATTCTCTCAATTCCCACTTATATAGAGTACTCAGCTTGTTGGCGTTCTCAGGGGAGCTCAGGACAGCACACTCTCAAACAGATTGTTGGGTGACGAGCACCGCCTCAGAACTCAACACACACGCCCAGAACAACGCATTCCCCTGCTCTAGGACAGACACCAGCAGTGCATCTGGTCCCTGCCATCTCTTAGCCCGTTTCCCAGAATGTTATGCAGGGTTAGAAGGATAAAGCTGTGATTTCACACACACACAGGGGCAGCAACAGCCAGTGTGTGTGTGTGTGTGTGTGTGTGTGCATGCGCGTGTGCGTGTGTGTGTGTGTGTGTGTGCACGTGTGTGTGCATGCGCGTGTGTGTGTGTGTGTGTGCGCATGTATGTGTGTGCGTGTGTGTGCGTGCGTGTGTGCGTGTGTGTGCGTGTATGTGCGTGTGTGTGTGTGTGTGCGTGTGTGTTTGTGCATGTGTGTGCGTGCGTGTGTGTGCGTGTGTGTGTGCGTGTATGTGCGTGTGTGTGTGTGTGTGTTTGTGCATGTGTGTGTGTGCGTGTGTGTTTGTGCGTGTGTGCGTGTGTGTGCGTGTATGTGTATGTGTGTGCATGTATGCGTGTATGTGTATGTGCGTGCAGAAACTCATGCATGACTGCATGTCCATGTGTCAATGCATTCATTTGCATTCAGTCTGCGTACATATTGGGGTGAGGCTGAACAGGGTCATGGAGTATCTCTCTTGACAAGGAAGAAAATGGAAAGCAAGGATCTGGCACACTGAGGCTTCATAAAAAGCAGAAACTGATGATAAAATATAATAAGAATTAACTTGTAATTTTCCTTTACTGCGATGTTAGATAATGCTTTCTGCATAAAATGTTGAAATTCATTAAACTATGTTCAGTTCCACTCTAAGCGCACATAAACCAATAAGATGGTATTTTATGTTCACTATCAGTGTCTGCAAATGGCCACGTCTAAGCATGTCTGTTTTTTATTTTTACTGTAGAGGAGCCCTTATGTGCACTTTGCTAACATCCCAGCGGCCAAGCGAGGCATGATTGAACTTACCCAGGCAATAACCCAGCTGCCCGGATGACTCACGCCACTGCAAACCCCTAACAGTGGGGTTGGCCTTTTTCCTCCCCTCTCGTACATTTAGGCTTTCTCCCGCTGTTTCTCTTCCTCCCTGCTGTACTCCCTGGCCTCCGTTAATCTCTGCTGCTCCTCTCTTCCTCCTCTCTCACCCATTTCCTCCCACAAACCTCCCTCCCCTCTCTGAATTACGTTCTCTCTCTCTCACTCTCCTTTTTACAAACCACATTCCATTTACCTTGGTATCGTAGGCTAATTGTTCCTGGCCAGGGTTTGCCTGCGCTCCCTGGCACAAGGATCAGACCCCCTGGCGTCCATTCAGAGGCATAATCTGACATGTGTGGCAGTTAGAGAGGCAGGGGGCTCACCACATGGTTAACTGCAGAGCGGGTATTAGTGTTCCCATGGATCCATACCACCCACCAGCACTGCTCTGATATTCACAGCCTGGTGCTTCCTATTAACACGGCGGTTGTCGTACCTTCTGACATGTGACCATTGAAAAGACGCCTTCACATGTGAAGGCACACACACTGACACAAAGACATGCACACACACACACACACACACACACACGCACACGCATGCACACACACACACACACAGACACGCGCCATGACTTTCCACCCCCAAAAAATGCCCCTTTGCAAGCAATGAACCACTTCTTTTAACAGCATGGCTGTAATGTTGTTAGTGGAGGTATTCAAGTGCAAAGGGGACCAGAGACAGGAGTGCAATTATGTAAGACAGTTTACTTAGCTAGATCTTGGTTGAGGGTACCATAGAGGCACAGGCAAGGTTCAGCAGCAGCGTACTACATGAAAAGGTACAAAACGGCAAAGCATGAATTAAACAAACGACAGAGTTGTACACAACTGGACACACAGATTATTAAACTAGAACACAAATGAGCATGTGGAAATGACCAGCAACCAATTAACAGAAACACAGATGTTTAAGAAGTGACCATGTGAAGACAATAATCCAATCAATGTCAAATCATTGGGAAAGATATAATACCAGGACCGGAATTAAAACATGGAATTCAGGGACAACACGGACTGGAAAGAAGAAAACATGGAACACAAATAAACACAGACTGAATCGAGGGAAAACATGGAAGACAGGGAAATCGGACAGGAACAAGGGAAACATGGTACACAAGGAAAACACAGACCAGATAACACTAACTGAGCTTGGCGTTACAATGTCATAGCAGCATAACATACTGTATAAACAACCAGAAACACCACTATAACATGTATGCACCTTTAATCAAATTAGACCCCCAAACCACCACCACCAAGCACACCCTGAAAGACTGAAATGTCACGCCTTTCAAGTATTATGCATTACGACGAAAATATTAATGTGTTTGCACATTTGCGCAGATAAATATTCCAGTCATGTTGGCAGGTTCAGCATTTTGACATGTGGAAGCTATTAGATGTGAACCAGGTCTGGGCAGTAAGCACATAATGTGACAGTAATTAAGGAACACCACAGTTCTGTGGCTTTCCCCTCAGTGTGATGCCAGCTCGGCCTTCTGTGCTGCTCTCCTTCCTGTTGTTTACACAAACGTTTCATTAGGAAAGCTCCGTGGCATTAAGTTGTACTTGTTGTTTTAAACCAGGGTATTTACCTCCGCAGCGTCCTTCTGTTACGTTTCCACGCTGGGAAATCAAAATCCACGCGACAGCATCAAAATATTCATGACACTTTCCATTTCAGTGCTATTTTTGTAACGGGAATGCGTATTTATGTGGGGCAGGCTGCTTTAGCATGTGGTAAAGAGTAAATAAGATTAATTCTGGCTCAATAATATTCAGCACACCTCCACATACAAATAATCTACATAGCAGGGAATAGATTCCCTAGCCTCACGACACCATCATGATCTCGCAAGCTCCAGTTTAATTTTGCAGTGAGAATCAGTCTGGAAAGCCTAGGAATCATTTTAAATGTGTCTGAGTAGCAACTGAACTTTCCAATCAGCATTCTGTTGAAAGCTATACGGGCGCGGTTTACGTTTGCCAACAGCGAAAACGACCAGATGGTTCATACAATCACCTGCCAAGTCTTTTACCTTTGCTTTACAAACAGTCTCAATGTACGGCTCCCCAGGTGTAGTTGTGAAAACAATGAATCTGGCATGTCAGGTTAGAGGTTCCCAGCTTCTCATTATAGTTTCCTTTTGTTGTTTTGATTGATATGAGTAGCCAGTACAGTGATTCTTCACTCATGTATATATGTATTCCCTGAAGACCGAAAATGTAATGTACATGTAAATCTTTACTTACAAATGTGTTGTGTGTGATTTGAAATCTACAAGTAAACTGATTGAGTGGGGGCGGGGCATATTGTATCATTTATATTAATGTCAGTGGATTTCAGTTGAAGATTTAAATGATTTATCACCAGTAATTTTCTTTATCTAGAGGAGCCTGACAATTTTTCAAATCATCTCATATCAGTGGAAATGGGAAAACACCCGCTGCACTCCGGAATCATTACGTTGGCTTCAGTGCAGCGAAATCCACTCACTCTTCAGATATTGTTCTTTATTGTTAGTCCAATAGTGATGGATGACCAATACAAAGCTAGAGTATTGAGTTGTGATGGTGACCACCTTTTATGGTCTGGATGATCAAAACCCCTGCCTGGGATGTATGTGGCTTTTAATAACAAATGCTAAAAAACATATGATAAGTATAACATAATGTAGCTCTACAGTATATTGTCAGAGGGCTTTTTATCCATACGGTACCATTGTACATCTTCTACTTGGCAATCAAAAACATATCTACGCGGTAAGCTCAGGAAGAGGTTTTAACACATAATGTACAAATGCCTGTATGTGGCATGTGCTTTGCCCATGGGCATGTCTGTTTTGAGTCCCAATATTTTTACTGAAAAACAAAGGAGTTGGGACATTTGCAAAAAGTTATCTTACCCAAGGGACATCATTAGCCTTGTGAGACCATTCCCATCTTGCAACAGTGTTAAGTATTAAGTCACTTCAGCCTAGAAACGCGTCATTCAGAATTGGTTGTGGTAGAGGTGATGCCAATAGGATGAAGTACCTACATGCGCAGAATGATAATCACCCCAGTGAATCAGAACAAGAACCACAGGACAATGATTTTCTCTTGTTTCAGTTTCACATTTCTCTGACTGGTTTTGTATAGAAGGTTTTGACATAGCAGCGAAACACTTTGTGTGCTTGGGAGCGTATAGGACACACTCACAAGCCACAAGGACATCACGGCAATTTAAAAACGCACACAGTTCATTGGGCAGAATGCAATTCTTGCCTGAGTTAACATCAAAGAAACCTAGCTCTGCATGGGTCCCACAGGGTTGGCTCTGTCGCGCGGGACGGGTCTCCAAGTCAAATAGTTTAGAGAAGCCTGAGCTCCCACACTCTCATCCCACGGCTCCCTGTATACATATTAGAGTGAGACTCCACATTGTCCCCCACTGCTCAATTTTGAAAAATGCTTAAACGTAGTCAAGGAGTCAAGGGAGGGGTTAGGAGGCGCTGAGATGAGGGCCCATATTACCACTAGCATTTCAATTTGATGACGCAAGTGCTGTATAAGCCAGCAAGGGCCTTGGGCGATTTTAAACGGATATGACGTGCAGAGCCATTTAGTTAATACTTAATATGCTGATTCTGATAAAAATGTGAGTTTTGTCAATATTAACACGGGCATTGATGTGTCCTATTATTTATGACAGGGTGGCAAGCTCAGTTGATCAATCCTCTTTATTACTAGTGTATAAACTATGCATTTATTATCCACCAATCAAAGCACTGAGGAAATAAAATAACAAATGAATGTTTTATTCTCATACATTATATCATTATGTCGCTGCACGTCCTTCTGTACAAAATACAAACCTTGCTGAAAGCTATAAACTATAAAAGTCCTCACCTATTGAGACATTCCCTACAACAGCTCTGTATCCCCCTTCTCTCTCTATATCGAGTCACTTACGCATATAATGTTCAAAACGTATGCCAGTGGTGTATAATTCTATGTCATTAGGTGCACATTTTCCTTTCTCGATGCCAGTTGGTGGTTATTGTTCAGGCAGTATGTGGGTGGGCTAGGGGAGGGTCTGAAGCTGTCTTAGGCTGGTAATTTATAGCTCCAGCTGCTGTCTCCAGCTTCCCAGGTGGACAGCCTGATTCGTCAGCAGTGCATCTCATTAGGACGAGAAAAACACATTATTGTGTGAGGGATAGGGATCTTTGAGCGGATGCAGCTCTGCTAGCCGATTGGACCAGGGCGTATCAAGGGAATACAGGTGTACAGAGTGCAAACCAGCCAGCTCAAAATAAAAGTCTCTGCTGAGAATCACGTCAATACATTTTCCACCGATGCAAGATGCCGAACTGACAAGCCGCTTTATGTGGAGGGAAAGGAAATGGGCATAAATAGTGGTGAAATAGGCTTCTCCATGAAGCGAAGGCCATCATAAATCGCTGAAAGCTGCTGTTCCCCTTCATGTCTTCAAATGTCACAATGACCCCACACGCACACACACACACACAAAGCATGTCATACATTCTGCAAAAGTTGTCATTATTTTATTAATCTTCAATTAAGGCAATCCATTACAAAGTATTTCACAAACCACAGTATGACGACAATCATGTCCAACATCTGGTTTGGAAATGTTTCAGCATGCAAGTCAGAGACCAAGAGAGGTTTGTAAACAGTCTGGGATAAAGCTGGTACAGTGGAAAGCTGAACCCATATATGCCCAGCAGGAACGGAATGGAAAGAAAACGAGATCAACATGCTAGGCAGCAGCTGGCTCTAGATAACATCCTAAACTACTAATGGAGCAACAGACACCATACCGTTTTGGCAACATGCACGTTGTCTTAAGAGGATGACATGAGCATATGTTGGCACTGGATATTGTTCACATACTGTAGGGCTTATTATATACTGTACATAGTGGTGGGTTCAGAAGCTAAAGGAATTTAGAGATATTGGGATAAATGTAATTTTCTTACAATACTAACCACAATTCTGATGATAACATTTTTCTACTACTACAAATACAATAATAATAAAAATGTATGATTATACTGAACACTTTTAGATTTCCTGAAACTTTTTGGGGACCCTGCGTTCAATGCACAATGTGAGATTCTAACTTGAATTCCATTTGATTACATCCAATCTGACCAATATCAGATAGTAACATGTAATCTGTCCACGTTGGTCCTACTGAAGACACATGGTTATCTGACCATGATTTGGTCATTGTGTTTTGTGTGGGTTTTTTTGAGGCAAATATTAAGTCAGTATTGTTTCATACAGAAACTATTAAATTAAAGTACAAAAATGCAAATAAATGAACAATAAATAAATGCACGGGAAATAAATATATTCAATAAAGTTAAATAATTGATTTTACAAACATTGCACTATAACAAATTAAATGCATTTGCTTTTATCTTAAATTACCAATAGCATATTTGTATATTTATGTTATGAAAGTTAGAATTTAGCAGTCTCTACATAAGTAACTCTTTTCAAAGTATGATGAAAACATGAGTTTGATAATTTAAAATTAACACAAAACTTGCCTTTGGTGAGTAGACATGTTAAACATAAAACATGTATAGTGCACCATTAATAATACGCAGAAACAGAGTTACCAAAGAATAATGATCCTTCTGCAATGCTATAAGGATACAAACATGATAGAAAGCTGCATACATTTTGAATCTACACACAAGATAATAACTGACATGAGCCACAGATGACGGACAGCTCAAGCATTTTCTCTCCTTAGGAACTGATATGATAAATGACTAATGCACAAAAAAAACTATAGACCCAAATTAAACTATTTATTATAAATGTTATGAGTGTTTACTAATCTCTTGAGACTTGATCCCAAGTAGACCCAGTTATATTGTAAACAAGCCTTGACTTTGAATATTGTACAACAAAGCGTGGCTGTTATGTTTACTTCTATTAATTATATGCACATATCTTATTTTTTTTGTGAAGAGCTACAGGTATAAAAGTGTTTTTCTGATTATGGAAGTAAACACGTTGCTGTGACATTCCTAATCTTGCAAACATTGTTACTGTCATTATTTTCAGCGTGTCAATCATAAAAGTGTTATCTGCAACTAGCAGAGTAAAACCTGGATAATTTAATTTGGATATGTCTCTATGCACAGTAATAGGCACATTCGGATCAAAATACCAGGAAATAAGAAGCTTGTTTTGAACAAATCATTAAGGATTTAAACAACCAGGCCTTATTCTGTGGCTCGCAGTGTTTACCATACTGAGTCACAGATGAGATGGCAGTCATGCCGAGCCCATCTCTAAGAAGATACAGCCTGCAGAATAAGTCACTAAATCAATACAGCAATTGTGCAATAGGTCTTGCACAATATGTATGTGTATGGCCAATTCTCTATACATTATTTTGTTGTACATTGAGAAGCATGGGAGCAGATTAAATTGGCAGATTCCGAATGTATCATTATGAGATCATAAAAACAAATATTTTAAGAAACCCATTGAATGTTAAGCTACACAAAACCCATTGTGATTTATGGACACAGCATTTTTGTGCAGTTTGCTGTTTTCCCCCCTAATTAGCTTGAGCTCAAAGTATTTTAAATCTCACATACAAGAAGCTTTCATTGCTGATCCAAGTCATGAAATGTATTATAATTTCTTGGCTGGTTTTCATCCAGGCAAAAAACTGGATATTAGTAAAAATCAAGGTGCAACTGCCATGCCATTACAATAGTATACTGTAAACCATACCAACCACAACACATATATTGGAAAACATCATTAACAGCAGATGGCCAGAGTAATATTTTCTCTGTACGTTTCCACACTCATTTGAAAAGCCAAAATATTCCATTTATTTTTAAATATTTTAACATTTCCTGTAGACACAGGGTGTAGACACAGAATTTTTAAATGTTTAAATTCATATAGCATTACATGATCAAAATATTTGAAAGCAAACCTCAAACTTATGTGTAACCATCCTGATTTAAATGCCAGTAGACGATGTTTTGCATTAGTAAACAAAAAAGTAAAATTATATTTCCGTTATCTTTATTATAGCAGGTAGTAAAAAAAAAAATAGTATTTTTTATTTTTGTATTAATATATTACCTTTGTGCTTTTTATTTGGACATCAATGCATTCTATTGATTATACTATTGAAATTATTATTACAAATTATTAGATGTACAAATACTAGTGGGTGCAATGCTGGAAAATAAACATGGCAAAATACTGTAGCTCACAGCTAAGGTAAAAAAAAAAAAAAACCTCAAACGATTGACAATGCTGTATGAACTGCTGGATGAGCGTTATCACATGCCATTATATTAGTGTTTATTAAACTATAAATATTTAATCTTCCACTAAATCACATGAATGGTAAACTACTAGGTAAAATATAATCATGTAACCTTTCCTACCCACACACCCAAACAATGAATAAATAACTTATGCAATAAATAAATAAATAAATAGGCATATACACTATGCCCTAATTCAGCACACACCAGTTTTGAAAGGCATCATATAAACAAACATGATACACGCTGGCACATTCTAAGATGTTCATGCATTCATAATCTCTCTAAGGGGTTTTCTGGCTATCCATGAAATCAACACTTTGACAGGGTTGACAGCAAACATCTAGGACCACCGTGTTTACAGCACTCTTCTCTACTCCCCTCGTCGCGCTCATCTGCGTAATGGGGGAGTGGGAAGGGGAGGGGTTAGGTAGACTCCCAGCTCGTCATGGAAGTCTTGCTCCCGAACCAAACGGAGTCTCGCCATTTTCTCCATTTCACCTTGGTGGAGGTTGGAGTCAATACCAGACCGCCTTCCAATCCAATAAGGTGTGTATATATGTGTGCATGTGTGCGTGTATGTGTGTGTGTGGAGGGTGGGTATTGAGGTGGGGGGGGGCCTTCAGATGGGGGTGGTTTGGTTGTGTTCGTTAGCGGAGTAGGGAGGCGGGAGGGGGCATGGCTTAATGCCTCGGCTCTTCATGTAGGAGATCAGCTGGTCTGGGATCTCAGCCAGCACGTCCTTGGCCAGCCGCGCCATGCTCAGGACGTGGTTACCCGTGCGGTCCATGTAGTCCCTGAAGGGAACGAACTGCAACGGCAGAGGGGACACTTGAGACCCACACGTCACTTATCTGTACTACAGTGCCAGAGCCATGTAGAAGACAGAGTCGCCTTAACAGAAGTTAAATATCGGTCACATGGCTCATGGAGACGCAAAACAGTTCCAGGACAACAGGTTCTCAATCCCAACTCGTCAAAAACTGCAGCTTGGTCAAGGACCTTTCTCATCAGTTTTCGAAGCGTTAGAAAGCCTTTGGCGTCGTAGTATGAAGACTTCGGTTACTGACTGTTACGGCAAGACTACGGAGTTACCACCACCAGTTTATTTTTAGCTATATATATATATATATATTAGCTATATTGTCCAGGAAGTGCTTGGTGGGGAATTTGAACCGATAAATACAGATATATAACTGCAATTTTTGGTACTAATAAATTAATCGATTTACATTCACAATATAATTTATAGGGTACTTTTAGTATTTACGATCCATTGGAGTGAACAGAGTTGACACAACTCTCTCTTCTACAGTGGTGGGCAAGTTAGTCAGGAATAGTCATACGTTACTATTTACTCATTACTCCTTCAAAAAATAATAATATTACCTATTATAGTAATATTATATTACTAATTATAAGGTAATTAGTTACGTTACTAGTTACATTACTATATTACTTTGACAATCACTACCCTGTCTCGCCCCTTCCAAAAAATGACAACCTGTGTGCCAGCTCATTTTAGAATTGAATCCTCTTTATTGGAACAATAATGAATCTTAGGAGTCAACAATCAGCCACAAACAGCCTCTCAAACCTGAATGGACAGGCTGGTTAGCCTCAAGTTTGCTAGGACCAGAAATCCAGCAGCATTATTTGGATTAGTAATTATAATGTTTTGGAAAAAGTTATTAGTTACACTACTAGTTACTGGAAAAAGTAATAATATAACACTAACTAGATACTAGTTACTGGGGGGGGTGCTTGCCTTGAGGACAAACATTAGGCATTACAATGTTTGACTATAATTTAATTTAAAATTGTATACATTTTAAAATGTAAATAAGAATCATACACAATCCCACGACCAATATATCTCTGTGGGCACGTGTGTTTGTATTGAAGAGGATACAGTAGTTGATAGTAGCGTTCTGAACACCTGCTGTTCAGCAAGATGTACAATGATGAGGTCCTACGTGTTTATGGTGTAAATCAACGAGCAGCAAGGTGGAATCATTAAAAAAAAAAAAGGACAGCTGAATTGCAAATCGTGTTCTTACACTGGAAATAAACACGCACCACAAACCAGCAGACAATCCCACCTGTACAATGTCTCTCTCTGCTAGCTTCCCTCTGGAGGAGATCCTGATGTCATCACCATCCAGCTCTACCATCGCTGCAAACAGGAGTTTGGTTAATACGTGAAAACTAGCTCACAAGTCCTCATTGCCCCAATTTTGAATCAAATTGGAAAATTATACCCAATTAAATACCACAAAGCTGGTTAAGTGCACCAGTGATGCCAGCTTTAATTGGGCAGCCATATGCTAAAAATTTATATTCTACAGTACTGGCGTGCAACAGCTGTCAGAACTGGGTGATGTATGCTGCTGGCTGACATATGTTTATTATTAGAGGACTTCATCTAAAGCCAATTAGCCAGAATCAGTCACTTTAGGGCTAACACCAGAACCTCTCGCTCACTGTGCCTGCAGAGTGCACGTCCAACAGAATATAATTTTCCTAGAACGCTGTATTGTGAGACGACAGAAATGATTTCACCCATGAAAGCCACAGTGAATGGCGTCAACCCTCCCTTTGGCGTTAACCTGCCAAAGGGAGTGGCTGCCGGGGCCAACTGTCACACTGACGAGCAGCGCGCCTTATGCTGAAATGTTGATCATATTTTAACTTTTATGCACGTATGAAAAAACGCTAGAAACACTCCAAGCACGGCGTGTTTCTAGTAGAGATGCGTCTCTGTGTGATCGGGGCCTAACTCGGACGGGTGTATACCACTGTGCTAGTGCCAGTGAGGGACCTTCTCACCATCAAACTCAGCTTGACCAACTCCAACAATGATGATGGACATGGGAAGCTTGGCTGCCTGTCAGGAACAGGAGATACAGTTAACTGGTGGCATGACGACAGAATCTGATATTAGGCATTCACTACATATGAATATTGTATATACTGTATAATGGTTTTGTGCAATAATACCTGCTTTTCCTGTAATGCCCCAGAGAGACATAAGTAAATCAGATAGAACAATGTATTGAGATATCCAAAATATTGACAGTTCACTTTCAGTTTTTACTGTACATTGCAAGGTGTTACACAAGCTGGCATACTTGATGCTTGGAGAGACACTGTATGTATAATCTGCTATACAGTATACTGTATCAGGTTATATAATACGCCAACGAATGTTAAGAGAACAGTGAAGACAAATGTAGCTCAACACGTTCGTAAAACATGAACACCTCATAACAATGACGTATTGTTTGTTTAACCCTTTATTGCAATAATGACCATTTGAAATAATACATTATCAACCCTATCTAAGGAATGAAGTGAAGGAACACATACTGTACATGTACAAATATTTTCCCAGTAGCTTCTTATGCATAAAGGTACGGTAGGTTGCTGGCCTAATGGAAGGGGGAGATGAAGTGGAAGCTCTGGTATGGAATGATATATGCTGCTGGCTAAAATGCAGTGCATTGGAAAAGTAGGTCATCTTTCCAAGAGGCGCTCCATGACACATACTGTATAAGAGTAAACAGACTCGGGGGTGCGTTCACTTTATTATCTGATATCATACAGTATGTTTCGCTCATGTATGTGTTTTGCTCATCAATGCTCTTATTTGTAATCTCTCTCATTCGCATTCTCACTTTTTCATTGTTATCTCCATTCTCTGTAAGGTTCCTTGTATATGCATTGTACAAAGATAAAAATACACGCAAGGGATCTCTTCTGCATGCAGGGCCCAGAACACACAAACACATCCTTATATTCTCATCAAAAATATGCAAACCTGCATTATTGATGCTACACCATTTGTGATTTCTTTACTAATGTAACCGGGGAGATTTCACACTCCCAAGCGCTCCAAGAGTCCTCAATTCTCCTGCTCACCCCAACTCCCCCCAAATTGCTCCTATAATCAAGCTGTCTTTTACCTCCAGTTATGATGTTTCCCTGCACTACAAAATATTCATGAAGTTACACCAAATCTCTCTCAGAGGCTTTCTACCCCCACACCAAACAGACAGTGCAGAACCTGTACCGGTACAGATGATGTAAGAGCATGTATCAAATCTGTCTCTACCACATGTTGGTGTGCGTTGTGAGGGAGAGAAAAAGAGAGAGAGAGGGAAAAAAATAATGATAATAAAAATAAAACAGCCATTATTTCTCCCAGATTCTGTTACGTTATACATGTTGGGTACATAAAACACAAAAGAAAATAGGTACATATGCGCTGAAGGGGAACAGAGATGAAACAATAGAAACCTGCATCGCCATGTCTTTTTGGGTTTCTGTTCAGTTCCCTACATTCACAACAGTGTTGTGCTTTGATGCTACAGTGTAGGAAAACACGACCCACAGAAAAGAAGTACAAGCAACGACAACAATGCAGCCATTGAAATCCTACATTTGGATTGTGTGCGTGGCATTCCTCCGTGAGCGAGAGGACTGTGCGCTGAGTGCTAAAACAGGTCGCCTAGTCCTCTGCTCTGTGCGGAGGGCAGCAGAGAGGAGCTGGCTCCCTTGGAAAGGTGAAAGGTCAGAGGAGAGAGGCGGGGGGGGGGGAGGTCACAGTGGGCGCGGCAGCCAGGCAGCTTAGAGCAGCAGACAAGATCTTAAAAGGAAGGTGTGGCTGTTCTAATGGTTTGACTAACAGTCGCAAATTCCCTTTAAACCCAGTCTGCTGGGGGTGGGGGGGTGTGGGGCGGGGGGCCGTGTGTTGGGGGCAATGGGGAGGGGGAAAGGAAGGGGGGGGGGGGGGTCTGTACTGTGATGTTCATCCGCTTCGGCTGTACGCTGGTGCACACTGAGAGCCAGTCTAGCTATACCGAACCCAAACATGCAGCCAAAGCATTGGCACTTCAAACCATACAAGTACCTCAGGTGTTCTGCTGAAATGAGGCCCTTTGCCTCCTCATGCAGTAATAATGCTGAAATAGAGACACTCGTCCTCTCTCAGGAAATATAAACTTTATTAAAAGCAGGGAAAAAAGAAAAGAAATGGACAGCGGATACAAAAGCAGGCCAAGAAGCCTCCTTGAATCTGGTGCCTGGACCAGAGTTGGTCCAGGCTGGGTGGTGCCAGGCTATAGACCACCCACCATGCCCAGAGGTAGACAGGGGAAGAGGGAGAGAGAGAGAGAGAGAGAGAGAGAGAGAGGGGGACATAGAGAAGGGAAGAGGGAGAGAGAAGAGGAATATAGCCCTTCAGCTCATAAGTACTGTAAGCGCAGCACTCACATTCACAATGGCCTCCTTGGTCTGGGCCATGTCCGATATGACTCCATCTGTGATTATGAGCAGGACAAAGTACTGGGATCCGTCCTGTACGGCTGCTGCATACCTTGGAGACAGACATGACAGTCTTAACACCAAATCCTTATATACAATACAATACAATACAGCCTTAACACCATCCCATCCCATCCAATACAATACAATACAGAGCCAACATAGTAAAAATAAAGACATCAAACAGAAACACAAAAAACACTGCTAATAGGTTAAAAGGCAGCTACAAGCTACAGCAATGCCAGATAAAACCACATCAAATACACGAAAATCCATTTGCTTTTCCAAAGAAATTCACAGCGTGTTACAGAGCCTTATTATAGACATGCAAAGACCGTTAGGCTGCTGTACACTGAAGTCTCAGAGGTCTATCCAGACACTTTTATGAAATTCATCAGAGATTTCACAGTGAGTGTGGCCTAGATTCAATCGTTCATCGCCGGGACGCACTATGAATAATTTATTAATGTATTTATGCAAGTGGTGTAGTCTTATTCTTTCAGAGCATTATTGATCGCCTCACACTCAAGTGACTAGAATGTGTAAGTGAGAGGGGCAAGGGAAACATAATGGATTATTGCTGAAGCCAGGGACAGGTCAAATGTCGGCCATTTCTTTTGTTTTCAATTTGGCACATTTTGACTCCGTGGAATTGACATTTACATCAAGCGGCACAGTGGTCTGTTGACAATAGCACGCTGGTGTCTAGCAGATTAAAGAGACATTTGCCTGCCTCATTGGCCACATAACAGCCATCATGAGCAGATCATATTTAGCAAGGGCAGAACCACTCCCAGACTATCAACTGTTCTGTAGCTCAAAGATACATAGACAGTACCCTAAAGGCCCCGATAGACTTGCTTTTGTGCCAGGCATACACGTAGACAAGCGGCTGCGTCGCGGCATTGTACACATACTTGCCTACGTACCTTGTGTGTGCTTGGAGGATTTAAAATATATATAGTAGGGGCAGACCAGGGCCGAATCATCCCTCGACAAAACTGGAATATTGTCCTTTACCTCCGAATTTCCACAACCACAACCAACATGACAAATGTGGAGCGGCATGCAGACACATATAGACGATGGTAATTACGGGCTAGCTCTACTACAGCAAGTTCTCTTTTAAACTTCCCGCCATTGTTGTTCTTTGTTCAGAGACTTCTGTTGATCTGTGTGTCCGATCCTGATATTCTGCCCCCACGTTCATGTGCTGTATTGCATCATGGGTACGCGTAGCGCTTATTTCTGAGGACGCGCACAAACTACGCTCCAAATGAACAGGATACGTCCGATACACATGGTAGCCATCTTGCATACGCATACGTACGTCTAGCTAAAAGCAAGTATATCGCGGGCTTAACAAGTAGTGTCTTGCAGCTTAGAATGGTTCCACAGCAAGTCACACCATCCTTCATCTCTCAAAATTCTGTTTATTTATTTGTAATGAGTAATTAGTCATTATACTCATTGGATGACTGGACTGGATGATCGCTTTCTCATGGTTATCCATTGGTAAATCTATTGTAAATGTAAATCTATTCCAGCATTTCAACAGACAGCAGTTTTGCTCTAGGTGTAAACATGATCTTATAGCCTACAGTGTGGTCTTATGATGCAGGCATGCAGCCACATTGACGTCCTCACTGATGCCTGCATCATCTAAATACATAAAAAAAAACAACTAGCTAACAAACTGCCATTACTACAGGAGTATCCGTGACAACTAGGCCGTACATTGTTCTCTCCCGTCATGCTAAATAATAATAATAATAATAAATAAATAATAATAAATAGCATAACCATAACTAACCTGATGACAGGTCTGCCTAATAATGGATTCCAGCTAAGGACCGAAGAAGCCCTTTGTTTTGTGTACAGGCAAACGTGTGTGTGTGTGTGTGTGTGTACCTGGCCACGTGGTTAACAACAGGGGCAAAGTTGGTAGGACCATATAGCTGAACCGTCTTAAGGCTTTGGTGGTAAGCGTCAAGAATGCCCTCCATTCCATTGCAGTAGGGATTCTCAATGTTGCCGTTCTGCAGGACAAAAGGTAAACAAAGCAAAACAGATAACCTGGGTCATCCAAAACTAACAGAGCTGCTGTAAATTAAACCCATTATAGAGTATATAGGCTTCAATTGTGTTGTGAAATTAGTTTTGATGCCAATTTTAATGCAAACATGGAGTGATGTGCTGATTATACCCCATAGACACACTGCTCATTAGTGTGTCTATTGCACAGCAAACCAAGCACATTAGTTGACTGCGAGAAGCCAATTTGATTTAGCAATCCTTCAGGCTTATAGCAGCTAATTTGCACTATAAAAAAGGTACATTGAATTCAGTCTAAAATATGCATTTCACAGATGCGCCAGAAATACTCCCAACACTCACACGGGCTTGTAAACAAGATTATCCATATACAATGCAGCTGCGAAACACACAACGAAAAAAACAATTAAAAATAAAATAAAAGGAACTACTTTGAAGTCAAGGTCTGTTTTCGGGAAGGGGGTGGTGGAGGGGTTAGTCACCAGTGGGAACTCATGGGACACCCTTCCGTCCGGGGGCAGCTTAGCGCCGAAGCCCAGGGCGGGGAACATCTTGTCGCTGTCGTAGTCCTGGATGATCTCCCCCACGGCCTTCAGGGCCATGGCGTAGGCATTCATCTGGTACGGGTTCATGTAGTGGAGAGACGTGGACTGGGACGGATTACCTTGCAAGACAGGAGGAGGGACACCATTAGGACTGGACTGGGAGCTCTAATCATAATCACACCTGCACTGATGCCGCCTGGAATCCCAGTCAGTGTTTTAGGTCAATAAAACCAGCAAGAACAAAACGGAATAAAAGTCATTATTTAAACAAAATAATGTGATTTAATTCCTTTCCGAGTTCAATTGTGTATACCTGCGATCGGATAAAAACCCTCTGTAGACTTCTCAGGAATTCAGAACAAGAGCCTCTTTTTCGCTTTTATTTTAAATGGCACACAACGGTACATGGCCTGGTTTCCCAACCCTCTGGGTCATATCACTTCTTCTACAGCTTCTAAATCACTACCTGCTGTATAACATCATCAACATCATGTTATACAGCAGTTTTTTTTAGACATCAATGTCTAAAAAAAAGAAAACTTGAATAAGTGTGCTACGGTACGTACTGTAAGGCTTTCACCCATCAACAGCTACAGCATATTAGACCAAAAATACAGCTCTGCAGCCTTTTTTTGGCACAACAGATTTTCACAAAAGGACAAAGGGAATCCCTGTAGCACTTTCAAAATGCTGTCGCTTGTCTCTGAGAATAGCACGGCCATGCATCACTGTAGACATATAAAAGCAAAACAGACCACTGTTGGAGCACGTACCATTTGATGCAGTGAAATCAATGGCCACCGTAAAGTGAATCTGAGTCCTGTAAAGAGATTTGTAAAGAAAAGGGCTTTTGTTAAAGCAGGAAATCCAAATGTGTCACATTAAGTACCAAACAAACTGCCTGCAGCACTGTGGTATAAAGAAGAAGGCCTCAATGGGCCTGCAATCATCTATTCTCTCCCTAGTACCTAACAAAGATGTTGTTGCATGTAAGCCCTTTGTACATAGAGGCCTAATACTGCCAGAGGAGGACCGCGACAACTCAAGTCTGCTTAAGCCCCTCGTCTGGGCAACAGTGTGCTTGCTCTCTGCAGCACACATCACACATCAATGTCTTATTCATTCACTTTTACCACTGTGGAGAAAATGGCTTCACCGTGACCTCAAGACCATTTGGCCAGGTCAAATAGCATGCACGGCCTGACACTAAAACCTTGAGTCTTCAAAGTCAAGGTTTGAATATTAGCACTTTATTGGTAGACCTCTGGGAACTATTTCCTGGTAAAATGATGCTGCTAAATGATGAAGATGTAAACCTGCAAAAGGGGCTCTGAGCTTGAGCTGGAGGGAGGAAGGATCATTTTTTCAAATCATAGGATCAGAAGAGCTTTACATTTTCATAACATTTCCATATATGTCTGCAACCTCCAGAGCCGCACCTCGGAATGGTGCTCCCCATTCTCTTACGAACTATTACTAACCATTGTCCTTCAGCCATCTGTATCCACACTCAAATCACTTATTTTAACCTGCATCTACTGTCTTTGTCGATGTGTGTGTGTGTGTGTGTGTGTGTGCGTGTGTGTGTGTGTGTGTGTGGGGGGGGGGGGTATAAAATAACAGTTGGGGATTGCTTTTGTGTCTTTGTTGGTGATTGGTTCAGTGTAATACTGCACCTCTTGGCTAAGAGCCTATATGCTAAATGAACTGCATTTATACATTGCTTTTCCAACCTTCCGGCCACTTTACAATAGCCCCACATTCACCCATTCACACATACATCCATACACCGATGGTGGTGTCAGCCATGCGACGTGCCATCTAACCACCGGGAGCGGTCAGGGTTTGGTGTCTTGCTCAGGGGTTCGCTGGTTCGAAATAGTGACTTCTCGATCACGTATGCCACCGCTAAAGCTAAGCTTAACCTAACCTTAACCTTAAGCTAAAGAGCTAGTTGTGTGTACACAGAATATCATACATATCCTTGTTTCTAATTCCATGTGCTCAGCACATAAATCCGTGACAGTTTCACATACTAACGAACCTCATACAGCATGGGACAAAGGCACATTATCCCAGTTACAGTACATGTCTCTAGGATGCGCTGGTGTCATCTTAAACCTTTAAAAACAGAATGCTAGTGTTAAATGTTGATATCAAGACTTCATTAAACACTAATGATATGTGATATGGTCATATGCATGATCACTAGACCTTGAAATGAAAATATGTGTATTTAATGACATAAAAGAGCAAAATAACAAACAGCCGTGCAAGAGAAGATTAAGAAAATTAGTAATTTCCCCAAATGGCTTACATAAACACACATATTGACAGAAGAAATCTAGTTTAATGGTTTCATAAACAACATGCAGAGGGGACACTGTTATTAACAATATACATCAAAGCAGCACAAAGAAAATTGCCCAATATAGTCCTCTTCAAGATTATATTAATTATTAATGTTTGAAGGTCTACTGCCATGTGCATGTTTACTTTGTTTTCATAATCTCATCACCATCATCGTGATGCCAATCAATGGATTCTCTTAAGAACTTCCATTCACTGCGGATGTGAAAGTCATCTTCAAGCAGCACTGCAAAAAGGTGACCAAACACCGTCAGACATTTACTATTCATGAGTTCAGCAGCGGCGATGCTGATGAGCATAGAAACCCCTCTCCCCCGGTATCGCGGTGCCTGTTGCTCGAGAGAGTGAGTGAGAGAGAGAGAGTGAGAGAGAGAGAGAGAGAGAGGTGTGGAGAGGAGGACGTGGAGTGGAGATCAAAGTGTATGCATTTTCAATGTGATTAACAGTGATTGCCTTTCCCGACTTCACCTCCATTCAGGCACTGTGACCAGCATTGTATGGAAATAATGACAGATTCCTTACGGGGAGGCTCTGACCCCGAGCTCATTAATCAGCATTGGGCTGGACTGGTCGACATACAATAGGGAACTGTCAGAAAGTCTCTGCTAATTCCTCTGGTTGGTGCAAACAACCACAGAGTGGCCATTTTACTGACAAAATGACGCATTAGTTTAGTGTTCAGTTTAAGATATATTTCCATTCTGGATCAGCTTTAGAGACAAGTATGTTTTTGGGAAACAATGAAAATGTTACAGTAGATTCCGGTTCGTTGCCTACCGTGAATTAGGGATTATGCCAAACCTCAGCATGTGGATTTAAGATAATGACTGGGTTTAACAATAATTAAATAACCCATCAAGGTACTGTATGGCTTCTGCACATCAGAAAGTAAACTCAAAGCGGCATGGCGGAGAAAACACTGGCTGAAAATATGAGCCCGTACGCATGCTTTTAGCTGCCAGCTGAATGTCCCACATAACCCCAGTCTGTTTTGCTGTGATGGAAGCCACCTCTAACCTCTTTGAAGCACAATGCTGCAATACTGGCTTCTCTTCATCGCTCTAACACCTCCATCTTTGGAATATTTTGGCTCCTTCCCTTCACATATATACAACAGCCATTACATTACTTCCCGCATCTTCTTCACCCTTCCATCCCTGTATGTCTTGCTCAGGCTATTCTGAGTATTTCCTGGATGAACGGCTTGGGAAATCAGGGTAAACTCTCATCGGTGCCAAATTCTATTAAGGCAAAGTGGCGTGAAAGAAACAAGACTATGGACGCACGCCCCTCTGGGGGTGAACTGCTGCCTGCCAACTGCCAAAAGTGTCAACTCCATCTATGTGGATATGACAGTGGTCACTTAAAACGGCTGTTTTGCACGGTTGCCAGACGGTGCTTTTACGAGAGAAGTGTGCAATTTGTTTGAGTGGGAAAATCCGTTTTGATTGCTGTTGCAGGACGTTAAAGGTGAGGCTGTGTTTGCTAACCTCAACATATTCCAAGATTAGTGGTTAACATGGGGTTATATTTTATGTGTGGTTTAGAGAGAGAGAGAGAGAGAGCGAGAGCGAGAGAGAGAGCGAGCGATAGAGAGAAGAGATTTTGCGTCCTAAGCAAGGGACACAGTCTGTTCCTGGAGTTATCTTTTACATTCCATCTACAAAGGACAGCCCTGCCATCACTTCGTGCACACACACACACACACACACACACACATAGACATGCTGTCGATATCCAGGCAGACAAACAACATTGTAAGTAGGCTATTTAACACCAAATTAATACAGTAAATGTATACTGTTTACATCCATACACAAATTGAACACACATATCAATCACTTTAAAACTATATGAAGACTTTTTGTACCAAAAAGATTATTTCGTAATAGTGAAATCACGACCCCCTCCCCCCCAACCCTCAGCCCCCTGGTAATGAGCCACTGCATGCACCACTGCACGATGAAACACACTTAGTCCCCTGTTAACATTTGTCTCCATTCAGAGTGATGGGCAGCAGCTGTTAGAATGGCTGCTGGCACCGGCACAGCAGTGGGTCACAACATCCTGCACACACTGCCGGGGCAGACTCCAACTGGGACTATTCCCTCTCTCTCTCCCTCTCCCTCTCTCTCTCTCTCGGTCTGTCTGTCTGTCTGTCTGTCTCTCTCTCTCTCTCGCTCCAGCTCCCTCTCTCTCTTGGTCTGTCTGTCTCTCTCTCCCTCTCTCTCTCCCTCTTCCCCCCCCCCTCTCTCTCTCTCTCGCTCCAGCTCCCTCTCTCTCTTGGTCTGTCTGTCT
>JAODUH010088145.1:0-14651 GCA_027564835.1 Typhlichthys subterraneus | reverse complement strand
ATATGTATATATACATTTACCGCTAGACATTGTCAATATTTGTATTTAACAAACTGAAATAATCATATAGAGTTCATCGCATACATGTGAAATGACCATAACCGCTTAGAAGCAATTATTCACGTTGTGATCATTTGTTTAATTAACGTCTTGCTTTTTATAATTTATCATATTATAATCGAATTATCTATTTTTAAAATATGATATGATTTTTGGCATTGTATTAGCCTACTATTAACAATAGGCCTAAACCATTTTATCTTACTTATGGAAATCTTAAATGACTGGTTATGCATAGCCCATGTTGTATGCCTTCATGTTCTTTTATAAGATATTAGCGATTGACTAATGAACGACGTTATATGTATAAGTTATTATCCTAAACCTGTTAGTGTTATTCTGTTCATCCAGGCCTATTCATATTTTCAAACCATATAGGCCTATATTTGCATTTGCGTGTGTGTGCGCGCCATAACGCCGATACAGTAAGGCAAATGGAAGTGCGAAGACCTGTCAGACACACACGTCTACACACACACACACACACACACAGTAGTCCTACACACGCGAACACAGACAGAGACACAAACACGCTCACGCACACACACACACACACACACACACACACACACCTTTTTTTATAGCACATAGCCTATTGTTGAAGTAAGGATCAAAACCATTACAAGACAATTATTCAGAAAGTAGAATGAAACATTGACACCAGACCGTGGGTAGATAAATGACGTAACTTTGCACCTTGATACATTATTTGATGTCAAGCAAAACCCCGCAAACTTTATTCTTTGTAGAATATTTAAACCCCGGCAAAAATAATCCATTCTCATTCTTGCAAGAATCAAGACACAGAACGCAAAATCGTGAAAAGACGGTGCCAAGGCTGATCCTTGTGGGCTCAGCTTGACTTTTGCACCAAGTCTAGTAAAAAGGCATATATGACTCTATATCAGAGGCAATGCCCTGTTAAAAAATTCAAGCTCGGATCCCTAAGATAATTTTTGAGTGATTTTTATTAGAAAAGCCAGGAGTGTGCAATGTTAATCAAAAGCTCTGGAGAGGACTGAAGAAAGAAGAGTCTTGTAAAGAGAAGGTCAGACACCACAAAAACCTTTAGATTGCAATGTTGAGAAGTAGAGGCACCTTTGATGTTCAGGAAGTAGGAAGCTAGTCACCCCCTACCCCCATCAACCTCTGCTATCATCTTATGAACACTGTACACCTGGAGCCTTCAGAAGTTTGACCATGGTACCCAGTCTGGGCTTTGAAATCTACAGCCATTGCAAGGCTCTTCATAAGGCGTTGAGTACTTCTGCACTTTCAAGCCTTCTCTCTCCAGAATGATCTTATGTTTGTGCTCAGAAGTGTATTATATATTTGTATAGTATAATGTTGTTGGAGCCATGAAGGGCATGGGTTTTCCTAGCAATACAGCTGTTCTGGAGATTTTAGTGTGTGTGGAATTGAACTATTAATTTGAATATAATAGATTTACTTTTACATTACACAGATATCTTTTTGATTTAGTGCAAAGGAAATATTGAACTTGAGTTCTTGCTCTAAATTGTTTTCTAATGTCTTTTGTGAATAAAATGTGCAAAGTGTTTAGAAGCAGGAAGTAGGGTGATAAAATCAACATGCTTAAAACATGTACCAAAAATAAATTTAAACATTAGCATACTGTGCATGAAGATTTACAATCATTTCCTTTAGATTAAACAATGTGTTTACTTGATATCATACATCCAAGACTAATCCCAACATGGTTCTATATGATTGGATGTATTTTCAAAAATGGCTGACTGCGATTGCTCAAATTCAATTCACATTCATTAAGAGGTCCTCTGAGTAACAAGAAACACACATGTTGTCTCATTGGTCCAGTGACTCCATATCTGACTAATTAATTCTTACTACTGAAAATGAATTGCTTTCTTTCCCAAAATGTATAATAATATTATAATATTATAAGTTTGAGCCTTTTGTCACTGAAAAGCAGAAGTCACAGAAGCAGATTCATTATCATGTACAAATTAGTTAATTACAAAATAAACACACCGATGCATATACATTCAAAACAAAATATCATGTTTGTTTGAGCACACATTTAGTTAACACATTAAATTATAAAACTTTTAAAATATTCTCTAGTTTTTTTACAGAATGAATGTTGATACAGTTGAATGATAAGAAGTGCAAAGTAATCAATTCACTTCTGCGCTTCTGTCTATCACATGGGCCTATAATTGTTAATGATGTTAAAACCTTTCACATTCTCTGTAAGCCAAACCCTATACTGTACAAACCTTTTATATCATAAGCCAAATCAAAAGTCTGATATTAATATTATACAGTAAGGGATGAGTGATATGAAATAGGTCAATATAGCATACATAAATGGTATTTTACACCTATTACAGGCTTTAAGCAAGATGCAATGTAGCATATAATAAGGATGCTATTTACTCTTTATTTCGTATCTATACATCTATCTATCTATCTATCTTACTCTATTTCTATAATTCTGCTGAAAGCAGAAGTACAGCTATTTCAAGTTGACAGTATGACCTGTAATTTCCTGTTCAGCTGTTTACGCAGCTTTTCAACGAAACCTCCAGGACCAATATATTAAAGCGAAGGTGTAGCTAAGCGAATGCTTCCTCTTAAACATTTAACCACTAAGCTACTTCATGCAGGTTGATTGACTTCTGTGGTATGTAATCAAGACAAATGTTGCTTATATATCTGTGCCTCCTAAAGGCATAAATATCAAATACTTTATGTCCACAGAGGTGTCACCTTGTATCAGCGACAATTCAATGTAATGCTTTTTAACTATTACAGAAATCATCTGTGTAATCTGTGATTCTGCCAGTACATTGATGCTGTGTTGAATTGTAAGCAAATCCATTGGGTTTACTGGTGTAATCATGGCTCCACTGGGGTCCGCAGGGCCAACTAAAGCACAGTCGCGCTACAATTAGAAGGAAATGATCTCATTAGTTGCATCTCAAAAACATCCAATTATGAAACAGAAGAAAACGGGTGCTTTTTAAAAGTATAGACAGATATATATACTTTAAACATGACATAACCTATATATACATCTGCATCATCTAAATAAAAATGGTAACGCACAACACTTGTTACATAAGTCAAGCGCATAAAGCATGTGTGAAAGTTAGCCCATGTTCGGCAGCCTTCTGTAGACTGGCATGTCGGCATCACAGATGATCGAGTGTAACCACGGTGACATAAACAGGACCTGAACTCCTGCCCGGGCAAATCAGGGGGTGCACTGAAGGAGAAAAGTCAGCTCCCCGGTGAATACCCAGTCACTCCAATCTCGGGCTTCTGCTTCACATCTCCGGGACCTCCACCCCCCCACCCCCCATCCCCCCATCCCCCCATCACCCCAGATATACTCCTCCTTCTCTGGGTTCCCCTTTTCCCCTTCTCTAACCTCTGTTTCCCCATGTGGTTTCCCCTCTTGTGCCCTCTATCTATCTATCTATGTAGCCACCATCACACCCACTCCTCAGCACTCATGTACACACGCGCACGCACGCGCTTGCACGCGCATACGCACGCGCGCGCACACACACTATTTTGATTTTGTTTAAATGTCAGCAGCATTGGCAATGTCTCAGTATTATTGGGTCGATTCAGTGCAGTCATAGTGTTTCCGTGGCTTTTGGTGTGACAAATGAAGCTACAGGTATGAATGTTCACACACGCATGCAGCCACGCACCCGCGCGAGCACGCACACGCGCACGCTCACGCAGCCGCGCACCCACATGCAACCCTCGACACAAGCCCTACCACTGACACTGAAACTCGTTATTAATCAATTTTGACAGTACTGACAGAAGACCCCATAACGTACGCATTCATTCAGAGAATGTCAGATATGGGAAATACTGCACTGATCAACAGCGGCCCGTGTGTTACTGTTGTTGTTGTTATTGTCAGCACTACTGCACCATTGGCCTTATATTTTTTTCCAACTGTGTATACTCTATACAGAAAGCCCACAAGCCACCCCCACTGCAACTACTATTCAGTGTGATGTGTTCATTGGTTTCCCGCCCACCGAGTACTGATTTCCTATAAAAGGCACCAGTTTAAGTAAGCCTGACAATATCAGCGGAGGAAAATGACAACTTAGTGTTTTTCTACATTTCTCTCTCTACAGTATATTATGTGGGAGGCGAGCCAGGGGTCCATTCCTCTGTCATATTACCTCGCTGCCGCCCTGCTGTCTGTTTTCACTCATATTTACTGTTGTCATGAAAGGAGAAACCTTTCACCTGTTCTCTGTAAGCCGCTCAAAAGCTGCTGCGATGATGGAGAATTCTAATTGATTGATATACTGGACTGGTGTCGGGAACATTTACGGGTTTGACTTACCGTTAAGGCCAGCGTATACTTGCTGTGTCTATGGAATGTACTGGTTCATGGTTATGTGCCACATGCATGGTCACTGCGCAAGGTCACACATTTGTATAATTTGCCCTTTACCGCTAACCATTAGTGTTTACTTAGCGTGTGTGTCGTTATACCACAGCAGCGGATGTAATTTTTATAGATACAGTATATTTCACAATTAATGTGACCCCAAGAGGTTAATTTGTAAGTGCACATATGTTTCAACCTGGTAAAGGAAATATTTAAAGCACCAGAACACAGGCTGGTTTTATCAATTTATTATAAATTATAATGTGAACAGACACAACTTTTAGTTTGAGGTATGATGGCATGGCATCTCAATGGTGCATCCCCATATTATCTATATCATATAATAAGAATACAAACTAAAATATAATATAATAATCAAAATTTCTAAAAAGATGTTTCATGCTAATTAGGTTAATGACAAATATAAAGCAGCATTGATACATTCTGTGCATTCACTGGTATTCCTACAGTACATTCATTGTATAGCCTACTGTAGATGTTGTCTGCACATCCACATATATGTGCGTGCATATAGCACATATTGTACAAACACATGCAGTAGACAGATTAAATAAACCAAAGCATATGAGTGAACATACAGTATACAGTATAGAGCATACACACCCACACACAAACACAAACACACTAAATGAGGCCAGGCCTTCCAGATCAAGGTCTGCGGAAGCCCTCAAACGCATGTCTGTTTACACAAGTCACTTGCGTTTACACCACTAAATGACCACACACCCCGGGGGAACAGTGGCTCTGAATATAGGTGAATAGAATGTAGCCTGCTATAACATGGAGAGGACTGCAGACTCGCAGGAGGGTCTGGTCCTGTTGAATTATTCAAAATGTTGTAACTCTCTTTGATCACTCCTGCAGAATAGTTCTTTCAAATACTAAAATACAATATCAGTACTAGAATCTGTGCTGTGTTGTGTTGTGTGCACACCATGTCAGCATACAGCTACATAGATGCAGCGAGGCAACATGGCAACAGGCATATCATTCTGTACACAATGTGTCCGTGTGAATGTGTGTGCACAGGTTGTGAGCGCTGTGTGTAAAGTTAGCAAATGCATAAGTATCTCACGGTGTCTTGTCTTGGTGTCTGCCGCATTGATGCTTGTGGCTGCTCAAACGTGTGTGTGTCTGAGAGTGTGTGTGTGTGAGAGTGTAGGAATGAGTGTGTGTGTGTTTCTCGGCGCTTGGTCTGTGTGTGTGAGTGTGTGTGTGTGTGCGCGCGTGTGTGTGTCTGAGAGTGTAGGAATGTGTGTGTGTGTATGTGTGTGTTTCTCTGAGCTTGGTCTGTGTGTGTGTTTGTGTGTGTGTGTGTCTGAGAGTGTAGGAATGCGTGTGCGTGTGTGTGTGTGTACGTGTGTGTGTGCCTGAGCGTGCGTGTGCGTGTGTATTTCTCCAAGCTTGGTCTATCTACTGTGTGTGGATGTGTGTGTGTGTGTGTGTTTCTCTGAGCTTGGTCTGTGTGTGTGTATGTGTGTGTGTGTGTGTGTGTGTGTGTGTGTGTGCATGTGTGTGTGTGTGTGTGCGTGTGTGTGTGTGTGTGTGTGTGTGCGTGTGTGTGTGTGTATGTGGCTGTATTGCCTTGGGAATCCCTGACCCCTTGTTTACCTCTTCTCAGCGAGGCCTCTGTGATCCAAATCATTACAGCTCGTAAAGCTCCAGCCATCACACATGGGTTCCTGGGATGTCTTTTATTAACAACATACCATTAAATATTCACCTTCGCTTCTTCCCCCTTTCCACCACTCCCTTCCCCCATTGCTCTGTCTGGTCCACCAGCCGCTGAAGCGACCACGACACGAACACTATAGCATAAAGAGTTGGAGGTAGTGATCCTGAACCTCTTGTGGACCCATTGTGCTAAAAATAACCATTCAAATTATACCAGCATATATATAGCACCATTAAAGAAGCGCTTGTACATGTTACAGTACATCAAATAATAACAACGATGTTAACGTAAAGGGGCCATGGCACATTAGAGGCCCTCTCTCTTGTCTGAGCCTTTGTGCCAACAAATACGCAACATCTACTGTATATAGTAGGCTAGTAAAGGCAATGGGTCGGGGGTTCCAGGAGAGAGCCCTCCAGCCCCGAAACTAAAAGAATGCAATTAAGGTCATATTTGTACACAAAAAAAAAGGACAATGTCCTTCATAATTACACAGAAGTTGTGCCTCACATTTCACATATGTGGCTGTGGATGTCCTTCTCTTCCGCGCTAACGTTTCCCTTCTGTGTGTGACCAGGAGAATGTTCCCCTTCCTCAGCTTCAACATCAGTGTTCTGGATCCTTCCGCACACTATAATGTCTACGTGGATGTGGTGCTGGCAGACCAGCATCACTGGAGGTACCAAGGAGGGAAGTGGGTTCAATGTGGCAAAGCAGAAGGCAACATGCCAGGTATGGTACCCTGGTAGTCCAGGCTGTTTGTTTCAGATGGTCTGATTAGGCCTGCCTCAAACATATTAGAAGCTAACTAAACAAATTGCTTTATAAACACTCTAAATGTTCCAAACTACAATTCGATTTGAAATAGTTTTGTGTACAATAAATTAGAATAAGAATCCTACATTTATAATGAATCAATTCTTTATTTGTTGGAGTCTGTTTATAACACCTCTACAGTAGAAATGTTGCTTTAACCCCAATGGGACAAATACTACCATTAACATAAAACAGTCAATGTTATAAATTAGACAACAGCATATGAGCAAATTAATTGGTTCACATCTGTACATTTAATGATACGCTCAAGGCATTCTTCTCTTTGACAGCTGATAATTCGTACCCTGACACACTGTAGGTTTTGGTGGTTTATACCCACCAGGGCCCTTCCCTCACCCTATTATTAACCTATTGCACTTTAGCACACCCCTTCCTGAACTTGCAGCTCAAGTCACCATTGCTCAAAACTTTCCCAATAAGATATACATTTTACCTACATTTAAAAGGACACAGATTCAGCTTTTTATTGTTCCCATATATCAGTGTTCCTGAGCTGCCTCTATCCATCATCATTATTCATGCTCACGTAGTGTAGATAGACCCTGAAGACCTTTTTTCTGTCTGAATGTTTACAAAGTATACAAACTGTGGGAAACTGTATGCAACGTTGTGGTGAGTGCAGTTGTTGTCACTACATGACAGCTGATGTGCTTACGCACTTTTATTTGTTTGGAATTATCTTGAATTGATGATGCACTATGGTTAAAAACGGGTGATGTATTTAATCACAGTGTTCCATATCCCTTCTCAAAAGGACATTTGAGTCATAATGTTTCCACAAAAGGTTTTATGGGTCATGATTTACTTTAGTTTTTCTATATGCAATATGGTTAAAATGGTTAAATGTGGTTAAAATGGCACTGTAAAATGTAAACCTAAGTTTTCAGAGCTGTAGTAAATTTGTTACAAATAATTTAGACAAAATGATATTCTGAATAAATCATAATTTTTATTATAATAACATCAATCAGTCAGTTCATTATCATCATAATTTTTGAATTTTAACCAATCATCTCTGTCCCTATCCTCATATTCCCTGTCAGATATTGAATGAAGTTAGGGCATGGACAAAAAGTAGAAGAAATTACATTTTTGTCTTGAATGGATAAAACACTGACTTTTAAAACTTGATAGTTTGACAGTTAGTTATGCACATATGAAGTGTCACACTAAAATAACCAGCGCATCATTTTCTACTGCCAACAGGAAATAGGATGTACACGCACCCTGACTCTCCCAACACAGGGGCTCACTGGATGAGACAAGAGGTGTCATTTGGGAAGCTCAAACTCACTAACAACAAGGGCAGTACCAACAACATGGGACAGGTGCAGACGTAATGTTACTTCTGTCTTCTCCCATGTGTCATGTCTCTCTCCTTTTCCATCTGCCTTTTTCCGCTATGTTTTCATGCTTAACAGGATCTTGTTGTGTAAGAGTGAGGTTTTTGTTTTAGTTGGCATATACAGAATATGTAGTTCAGAGCCATGCGTTGCACCTGGAAAAACTCTCCATTTACTCCTTTTGTATCACCTTTTGCACACACTTTCCACACTGCTCAAATTTATCTTCATGCTATAGGCTTTGTTCTTTGAATGATCTATTATCGCTAATGTTGTATCGACAGATGACAGATATTGACAGTTTTTCTCCAGTGCATGAGTTAAATATACATTTGAATTTCCATCTAATGTGAATGTTTAACATTTCAATTATACAGTTTTTTTAATGTATTTCACACTTTTACTGGTCTAAAACATCACTTACAGATTAATCCCAGTTCACTGTCAGCTTGTAATACATGTCCCTGTCTGCTGTTCAGATGATAGTGCTTCAGTCCCTCCATAAGTACCAGCCTCGTCTTCACATAGTGGAGGTAAAGGAAGATGGCTCTGAGGACCCTTTCCTGTCCGCCAAAGCCCAGACCTTTATCTTCCCCGAGACCCAGTTCATTGCAGTCACTGCCTATCAGAATGCAGACGTGAGTTCATTTGATAAATGATGTATACATGTATAAAAATATATATACAGTATATATACAGTATATATATATATATATATATTTAGAGATAGACAGACAGACAGACAGACAGACAGACAGACAGACAGATAGATAGATAGATAGATAGATAGATAGATAGATAGATAGATAGATAGACAGACAGCTATATAGATAGATAGATAGATAGAAAGATAGACACACATATATATACATAGACAGATAGATATATTTATACATAGACAGATAGAGATATATATTTATACATAGATAGATAGATAGATAGATAGATAGATATTATAGTACAATGTGTTCTTGTCTGTAGTCTCTATTTAGGATCATGCTATAATGACTTCGGAGAAACGGGGAAGTTAAGAGAAAGCTTTTTATATGTATGCGTGTGTATGAAGGCAGGCTCTGGTCTTTAGAAAACAAACAAAACGTCTGACAAAACACCTGACGCCAGGATGCCTGCTTATTTCTAAAATACACATGAAATGCTGTTAGAACCATTGTTTTATACATATTTAAATACAGTATGCCTCTTCTTTGTTGTTGTTCATTTATAACTGTCACAACATTTTTATCGCTCACTCTGAAAATGCACTTTTCCTCCAATCAATCAATCAATCTCTTGCTTTGTCTGTCCTGTCCTTGCCCTCTTGCAATTCCCTACACAGATCACACAGCTGAAAATAGACCATAACCCCTTCGCCAAAGGTTTCCGTGACAATTACGACACGTAAGTAAGACCGAAAATAAAATATTACAAAACAAATAAATGCATTTTCCCTCCAGTGTTCAGGGAGGTGGCATGTCTCGCAGAGTCCGTTTCACTTTATCATGTCTCAAAGTGTAACCATTGCAGAGAGAATATTTTATGCACACGCGCGCGCTGTATATTTGGCACGGAGATGAGGGCCATTTCAATGTGCAAAACATGTGATGCTGTAGAGGAGGAGGAACGAGGGCCTACAAGATGTATGACAGATAGATTGAGGTTTAGACAGGAAGTAACACCTTCTTCTTCCTTTTCTCTCTTCTCACACGCCATGCCTTCCTTTCCCCTCACCCCACCCTGCAGGCTGTACGCTCCTCCGGACCCTGACCGCCTCACCCCTTCCCCTACAGAGAGCCAGCAGCTGCTTCCAGGGACCTGCTACCCGCAGGGCTACCTGCCTGAGCAGTACATGAGCCCGCTGCCCCAGAGTCGCTTCTACAGCCGGGAGAGCATCAGCACCATGGGGGGCCAGCAGCCCAGGGACCCCTCGTCCAGCCCCGGCCCCCACAGCCGCTGGTACCTGTCCCCCCAGCAGAACATGGCCGCCAGCAGGCTGGACTTCACCCAGTACGAGGGGGACTTCACCGGCAACAGCTTCTACAAGCCCTACCAGCTGCCGCCCTCGGCCCACCACCCCCACCACCACGCCCTCGGCTACTACCCAGACCACCCCTTTGCCTCCTCCGGCGTGTCCGTGTCAGGCGCCTCTCCGGCAGGCTGGAGCTCCGCCCGGCCCTCCCCTCAGTACATGGGCCAAACGAGTAAGCCCGGCTCCGGCCTAAGCTGGTTCAGGCCGGTGCCGACTACCTCTTCCTCCTCCTCCGCCTCCTCCACTTCCTCCACTTCACCCGGCAACCCCCGGGTCCAGACCTCGGGCCTGCTGGAGCCCCTGCGGCCCGTCCCGCTGCAGGACAAGCCCAAGGAGGCCCGGGGACCGGCGGGGGAGGGAGAACCCTGGCTGGAAGCACCCTCCGTCAAGTCGGTGGACTCGGCCGACTCGGGGCTGTTCGAGGGCGGGGCGGGCGACGCCAAGAAGCGGAGGCTGTCGCCCTACACCTCCAGCACAGAAAACTCCCCGCCCGTGAGCACGGCCGAGGCGTGCGGGCGGGACAGCAGCAGTGACACAGGCTACTATGGTTTTTACACCCACTGAAGAAGTCTTCACAGCCTCCCCTGGTGTTATTTCCCCTTCACAGTGTGCAGCCTTCCCCTAACGCCACGTGACCCTGCTCCTCTGGTACGGTCGTGTGAAGGGGTGAGGCAGGGCTCCTGTTTGCGTTGGAGAGTGGCGGCGATGTGACCGAATGCCAAAACAATTTCCTCTGAAAATATTTGTCGTAGCTCAGACCGGTGCAATCCCTTCTGAAAGTGTCGGTTGATTCAGGTGTGTGTGTGTGTGGGGGGTTGGTGGTTAATATGTGGTTACCGTCAAAGTCACCGGTAGCGGACAAACTGCTGAGGTGACTGTGTGAGGACACTGCCCTTGAGACAAACACACACCAGACAGACATACGAACCTGAAGATTGAGACAGTCAAACATCTGGGGATTAGAAGAAGCAAATGAAAACATCTGCGTACCTTGCTTGCTGACAGACCCCTGCAGGGCGTTGTCTGTTGTTTTCTGCATCAAACATTATGTCTCCTTTCTTTGTATGCTCTTTGTCACTCCACCTTTCTTTCTAATTACTTGATTCTACTGTTAAATACACACACACACACACAAACACACTTGACAATTCCAGTAATGATATGTTCTCTTTCATTTGTCTAATGTTCTATACGACCATGTCTCAAACTCAGTCACATTAGGGAATTTGGTAGAGAACTGAAAGCTGATAGCAATGACCAAGAGCAGAGACCATGGTTTTGAGATAGTGGTTTTATAAAGCACAGCGTGTACTATATGACGAGCTCTCATCACTTCTGGTACAGTGTGTGTCCGTGTGTGTGTATGTGTGTCTTTTGTGGTATTAAGCTAATGCTGTCAAGTCAACACCATCAAACATACTGTATGTACTGGGTACCGCAGTGACAAACAATATAACACAAATGATTTCCCATGATCGATCACTCACAGTTTAAAATGTAATTTCAATCATAGTTATTGAAATATTACAAAGCAAACCATTTTAAACAATTGACTAGCTGTATTGTCATGTCACAACAGTTCACATCACGATATAAACCAAAATGAACGCTTGGGGTTTGTATTATTAGTCATTGTTAGTGATCATGTTTTATCAGGAAAAGCAAGAGAAAATGTATTGTATGTTTTGACACTGGGAGTGAACTGAGCCTTGAACCAGCTGCTTGCTTCAGAGGGTGAAAACTAAAGGGATGATGTATTACAAAGGGCATAACTGCATAACTGACACAAAAAGTCCCCATCATCACACAGAAATAAAGACATGCACGCACTGCGTAGTCTGGAAATGGGTTAAAACAAATGACAGAGCTCTAATAACTTCACTGACTGATTGCAATATCAATATGTAGTGGGCCCTCCTCTTGGTGCATACTACTGTATCACAATACTGTATCAATAAGGGATTGTTGCTGTGGTACATAGAGATCCGCAATCCTACAGAGAAGGCAAAGTTATGACACGTTATGATGCCATTTTTAGCATTCTCCAATTCTGCATCTCACGTGTGAAGATGAAGGCTTGACTGGTGCCTTTCAGAGTTCCGCTACATCCTGGATCTCACATCTATTTGTGCTGCAGGACATCTTAAACAATCGCTATACATCGGTCGACACTGTTACCTCCAAAGCTGGAAGCACAATGTGACTAGACAGACACTCTGAAGACAGACAGACACCCACCCCCCCCCACCCCCCCACTCACAATGTCTTGTCTATCAAGTGGTGACAGTGAAGAAGAGAGATGTGCCAGTCAAGCCACCATAGTAGTCTGCACCAGGTACAACCTGAGACTCTGAATCAATTACATTAGAGTGTTAAATAGCATTACAATTTTCAATGAGCTGAAAGCCGAGTTAAAATTTGAGATATTAATTGATTTTGTATATAACAAATATAAGCTCAGTCAGAGAATATCATTACTTAAAACAACAATGAATAGTTGTATTTCATTAGGACATGACAATAAATCACACTGGACATCATATGTACATAAAAGCTGTAAAAAAAGAAAAAAGGTATCAGCAAATACTGTTTGATGATATTTGCCTGCCTTATCAAGGTTGTTGTTTGTTGAGATTATACATATGTTAGAGCTCTTGAGAACAAACACTTTTTTGTGCCAATTAATGCAAAACTTTTATCCAGAAAGGGGAAAAGAAAAGGAAATATGGAGACTTGAAGGTTGATTAAAGGTCAAATGAATAGCAGGTTTCGGCACATATATTGTACATGCAAAGGATGCAGCAGCCAGCACTTAGCAGATGTTGAAAAAGACTATGGCAGTGGATAGCTTCTGTTTGAAAACCATTCTAAATGTTTTGTAGTAACATATGTTACTTACAATGCATAAATATATGTTTGCTTGGGTTTTTTTTTTTTTTTTTTGCACTTAAATTGTAAGTTTTATGTTCAGATCTGCCAAGAAAAGAGTAATTCTTTAAATACCCCCATGAGCGGTACAGTGGACAAATTAATATATTTTAAGTGCAATTAAGAATGTTAATTTGATTATAATGTATGATAACATTAGCCTAGTGCAAAGAGTATTGTAGATTTGCTAAATTAATTCTGGAAAATGTTAATGTTTTAATTTATATGTTGTATTTCATGGTTTGTTATGCACACTGAAAGGGAACCTGCATAATGTGAAAGCAAGATATCTCGTTAATGTTCGTTGTGCGATCAGGAACCTTAGGAATGACCCCTGCTGGACATTTTGGCTAATACAATATAGACAATCATTTTAGCTATGACATTCGACACAACAAAAAAACACCTTATGAATCCTTAATTGCTACTTTTCTCCTTGTAGAATTTGGACAGGCATTTTCCCATTGAAAAACGAACCAGTGTAAATAAATTGTATTTTCAGAGATTATAGGTATAGTAGCCGGCCTACGAGGCAGTAACAATAGGGGATTCGACGGGAGAAGGCAAGCAATGTAGAGCAACACAACACACGTCGCCTACAAGTTTGTGTTCTATGTCAAACTTTTGACTCGTTGGGTTTGGATGGCTTACCGTCTAATTCATGGATGAAATGTCAATAATGCAGCAATGAAAAATATTGTATCAAAAGGAAATACTTTATTGGCATTACGGATGTATTAGCGATAAATAAAAATAGCAGGTCTTTAAAAAGGAGATTTTTAATTTATTGAAAGGTGATATATTTGTGTATATATTGTTGTTTTTTATTAATTAAAACATTTAAAATCTCTATCTCTATATACTGTATCTCTATTTCGAACAGGTTTTTTATATTTTTGTTTAATTGAGATGAAACTAGTGAACCTGTACAGTATAGATAGACTATCTGAAACCAAATGTTTATATAAAAAATATAAAAAAATAATAGCATGTAGGACTTATTATTACTTACTTATTAATTTATTCAAACTTATATAAATTATTGTTGTCTCAAAATCATCAGTTCAAATTTAAAAAAAATGTAAATGTAATTTCAGAATAAAACTCTTCAGCCTCTCTACACGTATCACTGCAGCAAATCTGATATCTTATATACTAGACACACATAGTGTGTTGAGTCTATTCAGTGCATTTACAGTAATCTCAATGCATTCACTGATCACAGTCAAATATAACATCAAATAAATAAATACTATATCCGCATTTTATTCCTTTCTACTACCAATGACAAAAACATCAATAGGTGCTAGGTAGAAGAAAATACACTAGTTGTTGTCACCTATGTTT
>JAODUH010088134.1:0-14651 GCA_027564835.1 Typhlichthys subterraneus | reverse complement strand
GGGAAGATTCCTGATTGCAGAGAGCTATTAACTATTTTCTGTAGGTCTATTAATATGGAGTTTAGAATTGTTTTAAAATTAATTAAATTAATTAAAATTATCTCTCAATTTAGTGAAATAGGCTTCGTAACATAATGTCACATTTTACTGCAATAGTCTAGTAGGTAGTCCGGTTGCATACAACTCGACATCGCCATAGTTTTGGACATGCAGTCTGACCAAACAGAAGGCAGATTTGTTCCTATCTGCCATTTTGTCCGTCAATCAATACTTTCCACCTGCCATGAAATCCCATCAACATCTCAATTAAAGTTCTCACCATTTTCTGAAACCTGGAAAACTGTAGTCTATTATAACGGAAAGATCACGGCCGTACATCCAAACACAGAGTGTGTTTTAAGGTACAGGTAATACACATGCTCGCTACCAACATCTCTCTTTTTCTTTTTCACTCCCTCTTGCTCACTCGGCATCTGTATTCTGACATATACACTATATTTAATACGTATTTTGCCTCCGTTTTAATACCCCGGCTGCGGTTATATTTGATCAACTTGGAACAATTTATAATACGGCCGACGGCATATTTATAGAACTACACTGTGTCGTAACCTAGTATTTTTGTAGATGCTTTGTGGATGTCATGACCCAGCGTATATGTGCGAGTTTCTTTTTTAATGAAATACATTAATTCAAATAAGAAACTGACATCACCTGGTATATCCTTTAGATTTCTGATGTATTTAATTTCCCCCGGGCTTAGAATACAAATACTTGAGTATTCGCTCATTTTCTTTGTCGGGTACTCGAGTAGTCATAATTATCAAAATGCACATCCCAAGTGTGTGCGTGCGTGTGTGTGTGTGTGAGTGAAGGCAATAAAGTGAGGCAGTGATGTAAAGAAGTGGCCTGTGGGTTGGAAAATAGCTAAGATACTGTAAATGCAGTCCATTTACCATTTAGTGTTTCTTGTGTTTTTGTAATGGGACATGAGATGGCTTTTAGAGAATCTCCCCCCCCTCCCTGCCTTCCATCCCACACCCACCCCCTACAGAGATGAGGAAGAAATGAATCTCTACTGTACCATACCGGCTGAAACTGGAATGTTCCCTCAGCCAGGCGGGATGCATTTGATGTGGAGTGTTTGTATTGTGCACATTTGAATGAACAGTTTGTGTTCCTCCTGTGTGTCTGCTTAGACGCCTTTCTTTTTTGCAATTTCAGTGTGACATTGCTTCAGCTCTGTGTTTGTGATGGCGTGAAAGTGAAATAGAGACATATTGTTCCAACATCACCTTAAATTTGCACTGAAATACCAGTCACCAGTAAGGAAAACACCTCTGTTGGCAGAATCTGCACGAAAAGCCAAGCTCAGCCATTATAGATACTGTAGCCACTTCTATTAGAGCACCTGATAAAGAGATTGACTTCTCTGGAAAGGAATAACTCAATAATTCAAAACCTGACACTATCCAGACATACACAGGCACGCACACACGCGCGCGCTTATGCGGTGTTAGTATTCTCACATAAGCTAATGTCATTCAGATTGCTAAATATCCTGTCTTGACCAGAAACACATTTTGTGGGAAGATCAAAAGGTCAGAAGGTCATGGATGATACTTCTTAATGAAATCTCGTAAGCGAGCAAAAACGTTGCCTAATTTGAACTCTGTTTAAAGCTGAACATTCTGTTTCAGATGGTATTTCACCTTTAAAACATGCCCTAACTTGATTGGCTGTATGGGTGGGAGTGGTAGAATGTATTTTGTTTTAGAACATACATTTCTTTTAATAGGGAACCTTTAATAGAGCATTACTAATTACAGATGAGGTGGTGATTGTGGAGGGAAATGCATGCCTTTCTAAATTTGTTGAATTTGATGGGTTAAAAAGTAACTACCATGGTACTTAAATAGTGGTGTGTGTGTGTGTGTGTAATATAGTAAAACACCTAATTTTGCAAGCCCTGCCTCTATGATATTTAACAAGGTTTCTTATAGTGCAACATAAGGCAGAAAAGCCTGGCAGCCGCTAGGCAGGACGATTTATGATTGAATGCTTGAAATAGCATCTTAACCTAATCCAATGTAACTAGACCTACTTGGATATGTTGTTACATCTCATTTAGTTGAGAAGATGGACAGTGTTCTTAGATAATAAAGGTGATCAAGTGTTTAACGCGCAACGTTGCAGATGTAGGTGGTTATGGCGAAACCTTCCCAATACAGGATATAGGGCATTACTGATGGTGAAATGAAGAGCAGGCTATGAAAACGTGTTCTCTCACTGTCACATTGTCTCTCCTACTTTCTGTTGGCATCCAATGTGTGTGGTACAGCAACAAAGTCTCTACAGTAGATTAGATTCTGTTCTTTTTTTTACCCCCCAGCCCTTCAGGCCATGGTGAAAACCACATCATTAGCTTCTTGTCATGATGGTTAAGTCCTGGTATTTCCTTTCCCTTTTAGCGGTGCAGTCCTCAGCAAGGTAGATCGAAGCACACAAACTGAGCATTGATAGGTCTCTGGATATGAATCACATTCTACCGGCGAGGACATGTGGTTTGCTTGTGTTAAATATGTAGTTTCTCACTAACTCAACGAGGGAATTGAATTGTCTCTAACACTGAGATAGAGATTTCAATTGCTTTATACAGAATGAGCTATGAAATCCTGCATACTGTAATCAGGCCCGACTGCCACTGAGGCGACAACATACCATCCAAGAATAACTGTTCTTGGGTGGGGGAAACTGCTTACATTATTGAACCTTTTAAAGAATCACTCTTCATTGGTGGGGGAAAACTACTTATTGAACATTTTAAATAATAATATATACTAACTTTCCTTGTGCTTATTTAAGGCGTTATTGAGACCCAAGTTTAATATGGTCATGTAATAGACCAATCATTATGAAGCACAAACTTTTTTTTTGTGACAGTGGAGCTTATATGGTATTCACTTTGGAGTAATATTCTTCATGCTTGGACCTTTAACTAAAGGGCCATGTGTTGTTTTTCAATATAGAAGCATTTAATTGCTTTCATTGAATTCCCAACCAAACAAATCAACACAAAGCTAGCTTTTATACTCTGTATTTGTCATATGAATATCCCAGGTGCAGTACATAAGATAGCTACATATTTTCAATGACTAAATTCCCTCCCAATGTAGACTGTAAGAGAAAACGGACACCAACAGAATAAATAAAAGTGTTGCAGTGGAAAAATGCTTTAGTTTCCTTTTGAACTGGCTTCGCCCCAAATTCAAAGTAATATAAAACGCAATTTGAAAAGCTTGTCTAATTTTTTGAACCCTCAGCTGGAGTTGATTACCCCCTACAGAAAAAGCAAATGCTGTTGAGAGATTGCATTTAGGTATTTATTTTAATTATTTATTTGGAATATTTCATAAATGGACAACAGGTGCATGACATAATGGCTAACCCATTTTCCTCCATTGCTACGACCTTTACCATATTGTTGTGCTCTTATTATTAATAACCAGCTGGCCAAAATAACTACAGTACACTGCTAATCTTCTAAGTATATAACTGCATGATTCAAATTTGATAAAATATTGGGAATACCAGTGTATATATTTTTTTTTGTTCCAGATATATTTTGCCCCCATTCGTCATGAGCTGATCTCAAAGATCTAATACATACTCTCTATGTACACAAAAGGGCTATTTCTCTCAAATATTGTTCATATATCTGTCTAAATCTGTGTTAGTGAGCACTTCTCCTTTGCCGAGATAATCCATCTACCTCACATGTGTGGCACATCATGCAGATCAGACCGCATGATTATTGCACAGGTGTGACACATTGTTACCCTAGACAACGTTGTGTTTGTGAGGAAATGGAAGCGGGCAGTGCCATTTCACCAATGGGACATGGGATCAACATGAATTGACATTGGCTGAGACATTATCTCCATGTTTGAAATGACTGTAGAGAATGGTGGTGTCTTGTCAATGGACGTGATGCTGTAACACACACAAGGCTGCGGGTCCCAAAGTTTATCTTATCTCTATTTATGCAGTCTGGGGTCCCTGTTATATGAGGGAGCCACTGGATGGTTTGTAATTGGTCCGCTTAGTGGTGCTCTTAATTCAAATGCATCCTCAAACAAATAGTTGTTGGGGATACAGACTAGCCAAATGATTGTTTGGCCACAAAAACCAAAAACATTTAACGATGTGAGCTAACAGACAACTGCATACTAATTCTGAACGTGAGCCGACGGGACAATTATTTCGCCATTGTGTGCGCTTATTGGTGTGCGGTGAATATAGCTGGTGGCCTTTTCACCTTGTGAAACTGCCCTGGTTTTTGTTTGTGCTGGTATTCCGAGTGCTTTGAGACTATTGTTTTAGAAGCTGCCATGGTTTTTTGTCATGCTGTTTCATCTGACTGAACATTTTGTCGGTTGAAAAGCAGTTCTGAATTTCTTTAATGTCTATGTTGGGCTGATCAGACAGGAGCATGGAACCTAGAAAATGATAATACATACAAAATAACAGTACATTTGCTTGCAGAATATTACATGGAAGGAGATCAATCAGATCCCAGGGGTGTCTTTCTCCTGGTTCAATCGCTTGCGTTTCCGGTCGTGGCTTTGTCAGATGTGGCCGTTGCTCTCAGCCACGCTTATAATTATTAATGTGTCTCCCAGCCTTTATGTCAGGAGCAGTCATGTCCCTGTCTACAGCTATCACATCCTATTCTCGTCACTCTGTCGTTATGCCACTATAGCCCTCCGGAGGGCGTTTGCAATAAATTATCTGGACGGTTTTCTGGAGTTTCTTTTTTCTTATCAGTGTTTCTTTTTTTTTTTTTGTGGTGGCTTTGCAGTGAGGCAATGGCACACATGGGAAATGCAGCCTTAATGCTGAGAAACACTCTTTAACAAAACTCTTTGATTAGGCCTATTTCACAAAGGAGCCAGTTAAATGTAGCACTTAATGGACATAATTTACACTGGAGTAGCCTAGTCCTTAAAAAAATAAAAAGATGATTGTATATATTTGCATACAGTGTTTCCTCTAAGATTTTCTGTATTAAGCATACTTTATTAAGCAAACATTTTTGTTAGACATTGATGGTGTGTGTTTTGGCGGTCGGAGTGAATATCAACTGGTAATTTAGAAATATTTCAAAAATTACATTGCATAACAAACTTTAGACATTTATTGTCTGCCTCTCACACTACATATTAGCAGTTAGCGGCAATTATTGGGCATTGATCTTTACAGAATTTTCATTAAAATATTGTAAATATACAGCATGATATGGGGTAATATTGAATACTCACCATGATTGGTGTGGTACAACTGTGGTTTAAACGTTGGATTATCAACCCATGTAAGGTCCCAGCCTGATCATCTGTACTTACTGTTTTCTTTCCTCTGTCATTAACTCCTCCATTCACCTCTCCATCTTTCCTCTCCTACTCTGCTCTCTCTCTGCCATCTATGCCACTATTCCTGCTTATCTGTATACTTCTCCTTATACTATATATTATATATACTAATATAAATATGTTTTAATAAATAACGTTGGATAATTATCTTATATTTGTAATGTTAAAGAACATTAAATACCATGGGGTACCCGCATGGACACGTTTTACATACATGAATACAGCCGCATGAACACCTGCAGGTACCGCTGAATGTTAGCCTACAACTTGTGCTTCAACAACAACTTAGTTTTAGGGCATAGGCCCTATAGGCTACTTTGTCTGGTACCTCCCTAATAAAGTAAAGGTAAAGTGTGTTTTTTTGCTGTAGCCTACCTGACTAATAGTATATTCCTCAGAGACATCAGGTATTTTTTTCTTCTTGGCAAAATATTCTGAATATATCTATATATCTGAAAACGCAACCAAATGTAAATCATATTTTTTGCTGACTAAGTGGGCTATGGTAACGTTGCAGCCTGTTATTAGGCTACAATTCATTTTGCTAACGATAGCTGCCTGGAACATAATTTCACAACATATAATTAATAAATAGTTGACCATGAATAGAGAATATGTTTCCAATATGCTTATTTAGACTTTGAAATATGTAACTTTAAATGAAACCTAGTCTAATCAAGTTAAATCTACTTTTATTTCTTGTTTTCCGGTAACGTTGGCTAAAATGTTATGACTGTGAGTGATTGGTGCGCCGATCCATCATCAAGCTAGTAAGATCCATGACGCGATGCACGCTTTAAAGTGGAGAGAGAGAGAGACAGATGAAGTGGGGGGGAGAGGGGACAGTTCGCGCACTGTGGATACAAATATGGGACAACTTCACACAGTTTCACACATTTTATAAAATTCTGATACAGTGGCGGCATAAAAGGAGCGGCGGGTTGCATTTTTGTTTTTGCCCCCATTTTGGAGTGGCCTTATATTGTGGCCAGCCTAAGGCACACCTGTGCAATACCCATGCTGTCTGATCTGCATCTTGATGTGCCACACCTGTGAGGTGGATGGATTACATCAGCAATGGAGAAGTGCTCACTAACACAGATTTAGAGGACAGTGAACAATATTTGAGAGAAACAGGCCTTTTGTGTACACAGAGATGTTTAGATGTTTGAGTTCAGCTCATGAAGAATGGGGGCCAAAACAAAGTGTTGCGTTTATAATGTTGTTTAGTGTGTATACATTTAAATGTTTAAACTGTATTTTATTTTAAGCCTTGTTACTTCCATGTTGATTGATATATGTATTACTGTTCCTGTTGATAAGTAGCTAATTATTCATTATTTCATATAAAATATATAATTCTTTTAAAAAATAAAATGTGTTTTATCCTAATGCTAATTTCCTGTGCTATACCTATTAGGCTATTGTATTCTCACAGGATCCAACTTGTTTTACCCAGACAGTGATCACATACTCTGGGATGTTTACTGTCTGGGCATTTAATTAGAAACCTTTGACCCCCGGCCCTCTAATGAAGGAGATGAATAATAGATTTTTGTCTGGAACAGATGCATTTGGTAACTATTGGCTTGTGAGCGCCCCCACCATCTACTGAGATTAGGGACCGATTGTCCCAGTCTGCCGACGACAGTTAGTGACATATAAATGCTTTCTGATTGGGTCTGTTAGCCTGGAAACGGTCTCATTGTCGGCGTCATTGCTCTTCTCTCCCTCTCTCGCTCTCCCCGTCCTCTTTCACTGTTTCTTCTGATTTATAATTCAGAAGAGGACTGTTGGTCTGGCCTAATTAAAATGCCACTCCGTCATTGTGCCTGAATGGAGTCAGGTGTGTTTTGAATTAGCAATTGTATAGGGCGGGCCTCTTCTCGTATGGCTTCCTGCGGGGGTGCATGCCTGCAAGTTGAGGACCTAACAAGGAAAAAGCTTCTCAGTTCAGGTCATGTAGCCTGTGTGAGGTCCAGGGCTGGTGCTCTAAAGCGTTGTCGGTTGGCTTCAAGATTTAGCATTGCAGTAGGAGGACTTTAAAGTAGGACTTTAGCAGCCAATGAATCAGTCAATTGTGTTCTACTGCTAAGTAGCTTACACTTAAACTGTACACGAATAAATCAATGCCTCAACATTTGTGTTTTATGTAGCCTAATAATGTGCAGATCAATCTCTTCAGTATGTTTTGTTACAATGTAATTCATGTGATGGATCGCAAATGATGTAACTGCAATGCATCAAGTCTCATTTAGTCTCATTTAGTCTTGCCGGTGTGGTGTTATTGCAGGTGTTGTTTCGCGAGCTACCTACCCACCCATGCCATGATGTTGTAATTGCTTGTTTACAGTGTGAATGGGGATTTGTCAGCACCCAAAGCATGTCCTGGCCATTTCAGCACGGTGTTGATAGACACCTGCACTGCCTGCTGCATTGAGTGCTTGGAGTCCATCCACGCAGTCATGCTGTCACCATTTTGTCCCGTCCCGCTCCCTGTCTCCCCTTCTGCTCGTTTTCTCCCCATCCCCAGAGCACTCTAATCATGTTATGGCCATGCCTTGTATACACAGCACAGGGATCACAATGCAGATTCGAAAGGTCATTTGGCTCATTGAAGATTCCTATTAAAGCTCCCCCTATATACTGGAAGAGGGCAGTAATTGGCCAGAAGGACTGCATATGGCGAGCTGAGAGAGACTGAGTCTGTCCGCTAGTAAAGGTAGATGGGCAGTGAATTGACTGGAAAGGTCACCTCAGTTGATATATTAAAAATATATAGGCACAGGTTCTGTGTGTACATTCAGGCCTCTGTAAGCTTCTCAGGTCCCAGTTTAACCAGCTTTGAATTTGAATTGTATTGCTGTTGGTAATTCTAAGAGAAGAAGTCAACATTAAACCCTGTGTATGCGGTGACGTCAAGAAAGCCTTTTCACTCCGCTGAGATAGGTTCCTGCATGGAAAGCTCAGTTATTCAAAATGAAGTGGTGGCAGGATGCACATGTTAAGCTGGTTGACTCCCAGGTACACGTCTGTGGGTCAAGATGCCTGCCACCTACCTGCTCCTTATTTGTGCTCACGGTACTGTGAGTTGCTTGGGATAGAAGCGTCAATTGTAATTATACATAGTGCATGTTAATCTGTCAAGCCTGTGTATAGCCAGTCATTTTATTGCTTCACATTAGCATACTGTATCGTTGTTATTTGTATGTCCTCCTTATCCTTCTCTTTCTTAACCCCAATTAGTTTTAATGGCTATAACTCCTTTTAATTAGACTGTCGAGGGCACATTCTTTGAAAGCAATGCGTACTGGTGACATTGACAATGGTGTAATATATGTTTGCCTCATCTGTCTTTGTGTCTGTTTCTTCTGGTCAGATGAGGGCTACTACCAGAGTGGAAAGTTCCAGTTTCAAATAGATGTACCTGAAGCCTACAACATGGTGGTGAGCAGGCCTTTCCCCTCTCATATGTAGTGTTATGTCTTTTCTGCATCCATTGTATGTTTTTAATTAAATTAAATCACAAATCTTTCCGTACATTATATTCTCAGCATTTAGCAGGTCTTTTGTCAATAGTCGACATTGACTATCAGTGACCAAATTAAATCTTATAAAATAGATTTAATAACGAATATTAAAATATGTAAACGTTCTTCTGTGATGACCTGAAAGCATCCTGCTCCTTGGTTACAAATGATGGATACATTTTAAAATTTACCTTCAAAACGTTTTATTCTTCAGAGAAAACCTTTATGATTTTTGTTTCCCCCTCCTTGAAATGGGAATTTCGGGCCTCTCAAAGAAAACCTTGTACTTTGGTCCTGGATGAGCTGTTAAGCAATGTTTAAGCCTACTGGTTCCAGTCTCTTCCTCAGTCAGTGAGGAGTACAGCACCTTCAATCGACTTGGTACTCTGTATCGGACGATATCCGTATTGCAGGTATCTGTATCGGTATCGGACTGAAAAAATTGGATTGTCCCATCCTTAGTACTGTATCTAACCATGTCCATGTGCTGTTTGTGTGATTTCCATTGCGTGGCATTTTATGCACTCTGGGTGACTGAGTGTGTGTGTGATTGTGGGCCTATAACGGCTCTACTCTGTCTTAGATTCGGTGTATAGATTGATTGTGTGTTTCTATTAATCACCAATTTACACTCTCTAACTCAAACACACACACACACGTGCGCGCATCCACTACTCAAGTAGTGGCTTTTCTACTGTATGTCAAAGGAAGCTTAAGGCAGCAAGTGCTGCATTTAGAAATCTATACAAATGCATTGCCTCTGTCATTAGAAGTTTTAAACAGCTTTAAATGCTGTCGCCTAAAAAAAAATGTTTTCCACCCAACTCACCCTTCTAGCATGGGTGAGTTGTTGGAAGGTTATATCGGCAGAAGACTAACAATGTTTGCCAACATCCTCTGAAAATCTGGAATACCCCCAGAAGTTCCTATTTTGTACTTTTTATTATTGTGCACTTGTGAAGTTTCTTTACTTATTCACCAGCCTTCCTGTCTAAGAAGTAGGGCTGGGCGACATCACCTAAAATCACACGATTAATTGAACATTGTATCTCGAATACAATTAATGAACAATTATTTTGCCTTTGTTTTGCTTTTGTTTGAATTCTCCATTTTCTCCCATGCAGCTGTGTGGATGTGTGAGTCTTGTGACTACACACGCGGTAGTTAACAGTATAAATCGTTTTTACTTTTGTAAATATAAAATGTAAAAGCTCATTTTGTTTTGCTAGCAACTGGCTAAAACGTTAAATAATAAAATGTACAGGAGTCATAATTATTAGCTTAAAGTAAAATATATTGACAGTCAATAATGTACTTACCCTGCTGTGTTATTACCCGGTCATGCATTTGGAATCGGTGACCACATCCTTCACTGCACCTACCAATCTTAGGCATTTTGGTCTGTGATATTTCAGAACCATTGTTCCACAAATTGCATTTCCTTAGTAGTGTCTCAATGAAAAAGTTGACTTAAAATCTCTAGCCTACATGCTGGTGCAGTATTTACCAAGAAAGGGGGTGCCGCTGGTAATAAAGATGCTTCGAAGGAAGAAGGAAGCTATCTGGAAAGCTGTAAAAGACAAGACAGTTAATCTATCTACAACTCGTAGATAGATTAACAGCAAGCCCACCTTGTATTAAATGGTTGTCTGTCACGCATATAGGAGTCTACTCTGTTCTTCAATGTGACGACAGCAGAGCTGCACTGTTACAAGCACGTCCGAACAAAAACGTATATTATATATGTTAAAAAATGATGTCGGTTAGAGGTTCTGAATGTCGGTTTCCATTACTTTTCAGTTAATCTTCCAGCGCTGCTATTGCTTTTGATTGCTCTGTACAGCAGTTCCTACTAACAATACTATATATGTATTGATTTGTAATCTCCTGAACCTCTAACCCAGCATGCCTGTGTAAAACCCAATCCACTTGCTGACATTTTAACTCAGTTCAACAAAATCAATCCGTCAATCTAAACAAACACAGGCGCTGGCCTTAAATCACCTAAGCTTGACTCCTGGTAGAAGAGGACTAGAAAGGTCCCCGTTTGTACAGATTTTCCCTGTACAGTTCTATAAAACGCTCTGGGCAAAATAACCTCTGTCCGAACATCCAACAATCAAATGTCAGGTGATTCTCTAACATTGTTGGTTGCCCCTTTCATGAAAGCAAAAGAGCAGAGATAAAATGCCAGACCGTTATGCTTTATGTTATGAATGTCATTCACCATACGTGTAATGTGTCCATTACCATAATGGTTTTTCATCTCTCCTGCATGTGTTTCTATGCCTTTAAAGCATGGGTTCAAGGCTAGGCATTTCATTTATATAGCATATATGACATGCACAATGCACATTCAGTGTGTTTCGTATTATATTATCATATTATATTCCATATATTAAACCTTGTTATATTTCCCATTTAAAAATATGTAAATATAAAAATAAAATTACATTGAATAACATAATAAAACCTTATAAAAAGGAAGAGAAAAAAAATATATATAAAGTATATATATAAAGTCATTATGTCAAAGTGCAATGTTTGCAGTTCAGCAGAAGGCAATGGTGAACATAAATATTTTAAGTCTAGATTTTAAAGTTGTCTGTGTTGGAGCAGGTCTCCCATCTTTATTCCAGATATTTGTTGAGTAGTAGCTAAACACTGCTTTGTTTTGTTTTTATTCTGGGGACGGTTAGCAGGGGTCTAGATGGCTCATATTGTGCTCATTTTGCGCATTTCAGCCATGTATTTTGGCCTCAAACCATTTAGTGACTTATAGACAATCGGAGTATTTTGAAATCAATGCGCTACTCTATCAGCAGGGATGCAGTATGTCTGATCCTGAGAAATGTTTCATTGTCAGTATTTAAATATACTGTACTTGTTTTTAAGTGTATTCCGAATCCTCAGTAGCGTAGCCAGAGAAAAGACTCTGAAAGACTCTGAAAAACTTGGTGTTCCACATCAAACACCACTATTCCATTCTTCATTTTAAATGTCAAAGTGCAATCATTAGTTACGTATCAGCTAAATAAAAAATAGGCACAGGCCTACAAGGGTCACATCACGCGTAGATTACACTTTGAAATGTGGTCGTGGATATGGATGTTTTTTGACGAAAATAAAAGATAACTGGGTAAGAATCTACACTAACACAGCACACTGACAGCAAAATGACAAAACTGAAAACGTTATTGACAGCCTACCTACCTGCAAAACAGTGCAGTTTATCCTTAAATAATGAAATAATAATTTGACTCAAGTTTCTGTAGGTTTCCTTTTAAAATGCCAGCGAGCATGGCGTTTTATCATGTCGACTGTTGAACAGGAGACGACCATGGAACAGCTTGTAACAAGCAATGCGAACAAAATACAAAGTAATTGGGGAGTTATTTTTCAACTAGTGTGGCATTACTGGCGCTTTAGCTCCTGGAGGTGTTGCATTGACAGGTGTCGTGCCAAAAAGTGATTGTCCAATAATAAGTGCATTTAATGGTTATATTCCCACAATTGGTAAAAACAAATTTTGGGCACGACACCGGCGAATACCACTACTACTCCGGTGTGATGCTCACAGGTGCAGTCAACGAAGTCGCGTGTAAGATACATTTTTTAACTGTGAATGGATTATGTTGTTTTTGACTAAAGACATTTAGAAGTAACAATTGGGCTATTATAATTAGTAATTAAACCATAATAGCTTATGTTTCGTAAAAAAAAAAAGTTTAAGGCTATAACAAAAATGCATTCTGTTTCTGCATTTGATTTATGAGTGTGCCAGCTGCCTCTTTGGTGGGCACAGGCACACACTGGCACAGCCGTGGCTATGCCAGTGGTATTCCTTAGCGTTCACGTTTTATATTTTTTATTTGGTTTTACTTTTAATTTATTTCTGCGGTAATCAACTTCAAGCCAGCCTGGTGTGTGTTACATCTCTCTCTCTCTCTCTCTCTCTCTCTCTCTCTCTCTCTCTCTCTAGCCTCCCAAAGTGAAATGCCTGACCAGAATATGGCACCCCAACATCGCAGAGACCGGAGAGATCTGTCTCAGGTAACCCACCGCGAAGTAAACATTTTGTTTTGCTTTGTTTTTGTTCACAGGCTTCCCTCACTGTATTTTCACCTATTTTCTTCATAAATAGTTGATATTGTGTCTTGGGATTATACACACATGCACATGCTACACAATGGAAATAGAGAAATGTGACTGAGGTTCTAATATCAAAATACTTTCTCATTATGTTCTCATTTTTCCTGGAACCACTGTGAACTATTTGTTCTATTCATTCAGTTAAAATCAATTTGTATTCTTCCACAATCGAGAAAAAATGCATAAAAGTGCTCAACATCTCACAAAATAATCTTTACATATCACCAAACTATACATTTTATATTAATAAAAATGAGGGCTGTCAGCTTTATGTAATTAATTGCAATTTTTAAAATAAAATGAATACAAACATTTGCTTAAACCCTGTAACACCCCTTGTTGTAAAATTACAACGTCACTTAGCTCTCCAATATACACATTTACAAATGTTTCTTTAAAAAAAAACACATTTACTATCAACGGCAGGACAATATAACCTATTGGCTATGTAAATGTAGTCTTAAAAATCTAAATTTGCTAATGTGTTTTTTGGAGCACTAAGTGATGTTTTCTTTAAACTAAAATGGGTCTTCTAGGGTTAAAGCTGACATATCTTGTTAGAAAAAATGTGAGGACACATGGGGAAAAAACATTTAGATAACATTTTGAACAGGTAAAAGTATGCGATTTCTTAATTGCAATTAATTACATAAGGCGTGCGATTAATCATGATTAAAATTTAATTATTATTATTAATATTAGTAATTAGTATATAATTAAAATGCAGTGTGTTTGTCTGCAGCTTGTTGCGAGAACACTCCATTGATGGCACAGGCTGGGCCCCCACCAGAACACTCAAGGTAACTGTATTTTCTTAAGAAAGGAAGATTATATAACTACATAAAAACACAGTGGCTGCCTATTTTAGCTCCATGCTTCCTTCTCCTGAATTACATTTGTAAACAAACTGGTACCCCTCTCTTGACCTGCCTCGGGTGGCTGAATGTTTTTGAATTTAAATCAAATTGGACGTGACACAGTACCACTGGGTCACATCAGGTGAGTGTAACACCGGTCCTGATTAACCTATCTTACAGCCAGTGGCTCAGGAGATGTTTATTAGGTGGGGGGGGTGAAAGTGTTAGGAAAAATGTCTCAACTTTTAAGCCTGTACAACTATGATTTACTTATTTTGCGTAATACATTTTTGTTTATACTAAAAACATAATAATGGGACAAACCAAATATGACGCTAGAGTGAAATCTGTCACACCCGGGACTTGAACCCCACTCCCCCGCACAGAAGGAAAACGCGTTACAAGGTACACCACCAAGCATTATTGTAGAAGTAATAGTGAGATGTACGTAATTTATGGTTGGCAGCGCAACTATCTTGACATCGTTACACATGATCATGACATAGTCTAGGTTAATATATATATATATATATATATATAAACTACCGTTCAAAAGTTTGGGGTCACCCAGACAATTTCATGTTTTCTATGAAAACTCACACATTGTTTCCTCAAATGAGTTGCAAAATTAATAGAAAATATAGTCAAGACATTGACGAGGTTAGAAATAATGATTTTTATTT
>JAODUH010088112.1:0-14653 GCA_027564835.1 Typhlichthys subterraneus | reverse complement strand
ACAGACCACTTAGAGAGTCCTCAATAGAACTCTATGGGAGAAGTACCAGAGACATTATATTATAGAGGAGACAGACCGCTTAGAGAGTCATCAGTAGAACTCTATGGGAGAAGTACCAGAGACATTATATAGAGGAGACAGACCACATAGAGAGTCCTCAATAGAAGTCTATGGGAGAAGTACCAGAGACATTACATTATAGAGGAGACAGACCACTTAGAGAGTCCTCATTATAAATCAGAGAATTTCATAATTGCAAACATGGCAGTTGGATTCTTTAGAACAACGATTAACCTGTTGCCAATGGTGTGGTTGCACTGATGCAAACATACAGTTGCACATGCATAGTAGAAGTATAATATGTGCAAAAGCTTTTTAAAACCTTATTTTGGGGGCAAAGTCACCAAATGTAAAAAAAAAAGTTTTAAATCAGATTTAATTGGTGATTCTACCTGCTTACTCTATATCTTATGTGAAAGTGAACTTTGAAAGATCAGACATGTCTCTCTCGCTATATATTTAGATAGGGGCCTGAAATAACTGCCTGGAGGCATGTCCAAGATGGCTGCCGAGCAGCCAGACTTGTCTATAAGGACTTTGGCTAGAGGGGAATATATGTTTGGCTTCAGGCGATATTGATCTTTAGCAAAACTTTAGACTACACAATATAAATACCCCAGTGGCGTGCAGTGCATAAGCCTGGCGACCCCTTAGATACGATTTCCAGATAACCTAGTCCGACTACAACCCCTCCACTCCCTAGTTGTATCAATCACCGGTTATCTGCGGAGAAAAAGCTCAGCTGAATTTAGCAATTGTGTGCAACCGGCATCTGGGTTTACGGTACAGTGTGCTAGAGCTTAGCTTAGGAAAAGCGCTACGTGACGTCAACAGCACCCTTCATCTTTTCAGGAGAAGGGGTCGAAGGGCCTGACTGCACACCACTGAAATACCCCCAATTTAACAGACAACAGATTCAATAGTTTGGCCACTGTATTAAATAACCCTGGGAATGTTATCATTTTTCAAACCTTATTGGGCTCCCCCTGTACCTCAAACACACTCCAACACCGGCGCTTCTGGGTAATGTGTTTTCACAGGTTTCCTTGGCCTCGTTGGCCTCTGGAGGTCCATTTTACACTGCTCCCAAAATGGAGCGTTTCATCCCGAGCACCAGCGCAACGTTGAGGCAGCAGCAACAATACATCGGCTGTGTGTTAACAAAGTATGGTGACTTTAATCACAGAGTAACGTCACCATCGAGAGGAGTAAAAACAGAGGAAACGCTATGGGGATGGGGGGGGGGTCTAAGGGGTAAAGGCAACCGCAGCCAACAACAGCATTAGCATTAGTTTGAAGATGGCGAATAATTATCCGACTGAACCAGACTGCCTGTACGCTCACAGAGCCATTCGATGAGGGCCAATCAAGACACACTGAATGTACAGAATTAGTGCAGAATACGCTAACACACACAAACACACACACACACAAGCGCATGTGCACACACACACACACACCTCACAGCGCACACACACCGCACACAAACATACACACAAGCGCACGCACGCACACAACAGAGCACACACACACAAATACACGTGCACACACACTGGTTCCCCTGGTCTCCATATACACTGTGTTGGTGTGTTGGTGTGTGTGTGCGCCTGTGGGTGTGTGTCTGTAAGTTTGCGTGTGTGTGCGCGTGTGTGTGCGTGTGTGTGTGTGTGTGTGTGTGTGTGTAAGTTTGCGTGTGTGTGTGTGTGTGTGTGTGCGTTTGTGTATTGCGAGTTGTATTTTCCCCTGGCTGTATGTGTGTGTGTGTGTACACACATATGTGTGTGTGCTCATGAGTGCGTTTTTAAACACAGAGACAGGTCAGACTGTTGCCATAGCAACAGTGTCTATAGCTCTCAATGGCTGCCTTACGGTATGCTTGCGTCTGAGAGAAGCATCTGTGTGTGTGTGTGTGTGTGTGTGTGTGTGTGTTTGCTGCCATCGGCTTCATATACTGTTTATCTACAATGTGTGTGTGTGTGTGTGTGCGTGTGCATGTGTGCATGGTTAGCTAGCTTTCATGTCTGCAGTGTGTGTGTGTGTGTGTGCGCGCGTCCCTGCGGGACCCTCCTCCAGCAAAGGTGGAGACTGTAAACAAGCTCGGACAGAACAGCAAGAAGCTTGACCTCTGACCTTCTGCCCCGAGCTGAATATAAGTGGCTCTGTCACTCAGGCAGAGCAGGAGGAATCCACTGTACTGTACGCACCTGCAGTACCTCTGACCGCCACCGGTCTATAGGGCACGACTCATTTGTTTGCTTCTGTAGTAGAAAACAACAGTATCAACCCAGAGGAGAGGAGAGGAGAGAGGAGGAGGAGAGGAGGGGAGGGGAGAAGAGAGGAGAAATAAGAGGAGAGGAGGGGATTTGTAAAAACTAAAATAGAAGAACAATGCAGGGTAAAAAGCAATCGGAGGAGCGCGAAAGACAACAAACCCAAAACAACAACCCCCAAAGAAGAGCAGGACACATGATGAGAGGAGAAGCGACAAGGGAGGTGAATTACGTTGGCTGAAGAGAAGTCTCCTGGACAACAGAGGAGAGCGTTGACACAGCGGTCACAGAACTAAATCACTTCCTGGAGCCATCCGTCCCCGTGTGAGAGGGAATGTGTGTGTGCGTGTATGTGCAAAATGCTCACTCCCCCCCCCCCACACACACACACACAGAGTATACCTGCTAGTTTATCAAACAAAACCGATCAATACCCACATAAACAGTGGCCTCAGCATGCACTGCTCACATAAATGAAGCATACAGAGTCACAGTCTGGGGGGGCAAAACAATATGTCTGCTCCCGTGGGGTGAGGTTAACCTTTGGCCCTCAAACTGTTTATTGCCATTAAAAAAGGTAGAGTAAGTAATTCTCGAGAACGCTTGCTAACTTTGAACTCAAATCAAAACAAAAACCTCCCTGCAGTGCCACAGGGCGCTCTCCCAGAAGCTCCGCCCCCACACATTGGAAATGCATTGCAAAGGCTAGGATATTGTTGTTGTGAGCGGTGTTCACCACTTTGTTTGTGTTCCTATCTACGGCGCACGGGCTGTGTAGAAGTAACGGATGATTTGTTGAGCACGCAGAGAGAAGAGTGAGCTAGCGGATGGAGAGGAGATATTTGGTGAATTTGACAAAGTGTGTATTAGCTTACAATCACTAATTATATCTGTAAGAAGTGGTGGTACATGATAACACACAAGCAACATCCTCTTGGGAAGCGGGGGGGCAAACACAGAGGTTCCAATGGACGGCACTACACCGCATTATATTTATTGTATTTCTGCAGTGAAAAGTTTAGGGGTAAATTGACGTTATTTCAGGCCATGCATGGTAGATGAATCTGTCTGGGCGCTGAATTGCTGAATCGCTGAATTTGCAAAAAAGTATTTCAGCTGAAAACCAGCTGAAACATCGTCTAAAATTGACCAAGACAATCTAATTCATCATGCAGGAATCGGACGCATTAAGCCTAGCTTAAGCTAACTGTACATGCTACAGCCGGCCATCTGAAATGGTCGCCCTGACCCCGGGAGCTAAATTAAAGCAGAATGTGGGTCATCTTGAGCCAGGTGCTGCCCTCTGTGGCACACCGCAAACGCTGCGACCATCTGACGTGCGCACTTGACCGCATTGAATCCGCGTGGAGCCGCTTGTATTTACAAAAACACAGCGACTTTGGGGATTTGGGGAGTGTCGAAGCATGATAACCATAGCCTCTTCTCATCCCAGAGGCCTCGGGGTCACGGCGCGATGCTCTCTAGCCGAGCCACGTTCTGTACGGTGCGTGTAGGCATTGTTTGACTGTGTGTGTGTGCGCTCAGTGTATGAATGATCTTCGCCAGCATCAGCAGTAATGTCATGTACAGACATGTCCTCCCACACACACACACGCTAAGCTAAAACACACGCACACACAAACAGATGACAACAAATTAGTTTTTAAAAGAATGGAATGAAGAGGCAGGGATAACATCTGGCATCTGCAGAGCACTGCAACTACAGTACCACACACACACACATGTTGTAAAACCTATTCACTTGCCAAACATGTTTGAAATGGCAGTAAAACGGTGGCAAAAATGGCATCCGTTATCAGCAAAACCCAATGAATGCAGCTCCCACAACCACAGCATAACCCCAAACCACCTTCCCACACACACACAAACACGACCACAAAACAGACAAGAAACCTGTTTATCATCAATTTCAGCTCCATGGCCTCCATCTGTCAGTCTATCCTGAAACAACTCTCAATGTTTCTGGGGATTAATGTGAGAATGAGAGTAATATCATAGTTACTGACCTTTGCCATATAAGAGGATATAAAAGTGACCCAGAATACAGGGTGTAACACGGTTTATCAGACAAACAGGCCGCTAGCTAGACTGATACACGAATGCTTTTCTTAGTCAAGCCAACTAATTTCCTTCAGAACCATCTCAACCTCCCCCATCTCTCTCGCTCCCTCCCTCTCTCCCTACCTTAATCTGAACTAACTCACTAGCTCTCCCACTCATGTCGCTATCTCCATCTCTAGATCTCTGCGGCTCCTCCCACACACATGGAAATGAGATCGTTTCGCTCGCTCGCTCGCCCGCCACTAAACCTCCGTAGAAACCCACCACCACCGCACTCAGCCAAGATCTCTGCCAGGCATTTTCGTAGCAATACAGATACCCCACAATAATATTCCTTCATTAATTACTGTCAAAAATGCAAAATACAAAAAAGTTTAAAGTCTGTGTAACTTTGTTATTTTAAACAATAGGATTCTGTCGTTTTGCAGTTTGGCGTTTTCCAACAGCAATTAACATACATTATATTGTATGCCTCTAGCAAATGTTATCACTTCACTGTACTCTGCTGTTGTGGTATTTGGCTGCAAAAAAATATACTATATTAAATTTTTAAGAGAGGATATATTGAGTATTTCTTCCAAGTGTGTGGTGTCCTGGTTTAATTTAAGGCCACCAAATCCCAAGGTGTACTCTCTCTCATTCTGCTGGAAGAGGAGGTGTGGTGCTCTGCAGAAATCATAGCCAATATCAAACAGAAAAGACCTCCCACACGCACATGCACACACACGCAATACTGTATCTGGGAGTCACACCATCAAACTTATACTAGTCTTATCAAACTTTTTGATTGACCGAGGGGTCAATAAAAAAAAAAAAGATCTATATTAAAATCATGATTTCACATTTTTACAATAAAATTTTCTGATTATTTCAAGATTTTGTTTAAAATCATCTTGAGAACTTCAATAGGGATCTCTCTTCTGTGGGCCTTGCACCCCAAGAAGCACTCCAATTCATGAAATTACAGCCACTATGAACAGCAGAAGAGTAACAGATATAACAGGATAAATCCAGCAAAATCTAGGGCCAGTTTATGGTATCAGATATAAAAACGATGAATGTAATCCGACCCTGCATCCGGCCTCATCTTCAAGCACCATCGTAAGAAGAAGAAGAAGAAAAAGAACAACACTTCACAGTTCACCTGCTCACATTAACCCCCAAACTGCCGATGTTCATTCCGTCTGGCTAAACCCAGTGTGGCTGTGGATCACCTCTCCCCTCCGCTCCTCATGTCTGACGGGACGGCTCTAACAGTCACCTCTACGGAGTGCCGTGTGTCATGATGGCAGTGGTGAGGGGGGTTGCTCTGACTACCTGCTCTTAGGCCTAGTCAGAGTCTCTCTCTCTCTCTCTCCCCATGTGCTCTGACATGTTAGACAATCTACTGCACCCATAGGGAGAGGCTGATGATTACACCCACTGGGAGCAGGGGAGAGTAATGACACGAAACGAGAGACACTGTAATCTAGCTAAGGTATTAAAAGGTGAGGTTAGCGATTAAAATCCGACACCGTTTTGTCAAATTCAAATTTCTCCTCACTGGCTGTCCGTTCTAAAAGAAGAATGGTGTCTTTCTACATAGCAGAAGGTGAATAGGAACACAAACAAAGTGACCTGTGGCACAAAACACTGCTCCGGCCTTGGCAGTTCATGTCCTATTTGGGGGGGGGGGGGGGGGGGGGCGCAGCTTCTGGAGGAGCACCGTGTTAAGATGAGCGCATTTTAAGTCCCGCCCACACCGGGAGGGAAAACATTCCGCAGCTCTCCGTTGATTTTGCATTGCGTTACGCTAAGCTAACGGCGACGCAAAAAAGTATCAACAATCTTTCTCCAGCATTGCTTAGGCCGTACTCCGCACACTTGGCCCAGTTGCAATGAACCGTGCCCGAGCATGATTGTCCCCCCCTCCCCACTCCCCCGCTGGCCTGCGCTCACACTGCAGATAACATTCAGGGCCAGGGCACGCTCACTCCAAAGCATCAGGTTGGCTACTTGGTTTCAGGCCGATTATTTTGTCCACATAATCATGCCACTGGAATATGTCCTTGATGTCCGACGAGCTACCAGATTTACAGGTACGGGAGTGCATACCTTCAGACACTCAGCACGCAGTTTTTTCATCTTTTGCCGACACTGCTCAGTGGTTCTTTGATACCCACGAATAAGTGGATAGTTATTGTGTGTTGTATCCAGTTGCTCCTGAATACAACAGTCTGCCCTAATTTCCAATAAACATTGCACTTCTGCCGTAGACCAAAGTGTTCCCTTTGCCGCCATGCTGTTTGTGATGAAACAACTGTTGCATCGATGACTTCAGTTCCGTCCTAGTGCACGCTTGCGATCACACTGGTGCGTACCGCACCCGAATCCAACAAAACAGTGCCTGGGCCCGCCTCTTTCAAGTGGGCCCCGGCATGGTTAAGCGCGCCACGCTCGGGCACGGTACTGAGCGATCACACTAGTCAAAAGAACCGGACATTGGGGTCAAACAAGCTCGGGCACGGTTTAACTGGACCAATTGTGAGTATGCCCTTACTACACCTTTAAATGCAGTGGAAAGGATAGTTTCCTCTATTGTCCTAGCCACATTTGCAATTATTACTATATTACATCTGGAAACATTAGCAACTAATCAGGACCACATTTAGCACAGCGTAATTAAATACATGCATAATATGCAAATATATTGACATGAAAACAGTAATTAACTAAGCAAGTAGTAAGTAGTAGGTTGGAGCTGTTCTAATAGGCATTGCATGTATATTTGCCATTTTGAAACCACAGTTAACAGAATGTATTTCATTGTTTAGAGCAGGGGTTCTCAAACGTTGTCATCGTGCGACCCCCCAAAATAACAGTGCCAGAGACTCGCGACCCCCGCTATCCCCAGAGGTGGTAGAAGAATAGCAGCCATATTATTATTTGATAGTATTGTAATACAGGCTAGCAGCAGAATACATGAAGTAATGTATAAACTGTACTACTACTAACAATTATGGCTAATCTATGCTATTTTAATAATTTAAAAATGTTACTAAATTTCTGAAAATCATCTTGTGACCCTTCCTCTGTGCCCCGTGACCCCCCGGAGGGTCCCGACCCCCAGTTCGAGAACCCTTGGTTTAGAGTACTCTTCACGGCCTTGCCTGGAGAGGATGCTACCATGACACATTTATGCTTGCTTCTTGGCCTTGACCCAGATTAAACGGGAGGTTTCTGAGTTCAGGCCAAGCTTTTATGCACGCTACAATGAAATTACATTAGCATGCATTGCATTCCCTCCTCTCTCTCCAACACAACCTCCAGCACGTAATATCTGCAGATCATACTATCTCGCACGCATGAGCGCGCTCGTTCCAGACATATGGTGGGACCTGTCATTTTGTACGCCCCCCGTTCTTGACTGGAGCCGGTGCGGGCAAACGTTAACACAGAAATCACAGGTAATATATGCAAATAAGATAGGTACTGACTGACTGTAACTGGAGTCCTGCTGGGTTTCTAAAGGGTGTGTGCTCTCGCTGAAGCTGGACCTTGTGTGCTCAATAAGCACTGCATATGGGCCGTTTCGCAGGACTAGCAGCACAGCTTCTGTTTCACTTGACAACAGGGATTTATAGGATGGAAAGTGCAAGTCCATCTGCTTAGTCACTCCTGCTCTGCTTTCCAACACAGATATCATCCCTCCCTCCCACTTTGTTATAATACAACCAACAGTTGACCGTGGAATATTTAGTAGTGAGGACATTTAATGAATGGACTCATTGCACAGGTGGCAACCTATCACAATACCACGCTTGAATTCAGTGAGGTCCGGAGAGCGACCCATTCTTTAAATGTTTATAGAAGCAGTCTGATTGAGTCGAATGATGATTCGGAGGGCTGGCAATAGTGTATACACACACACACATATATATATTCGGAGGGGTGCCCAAATACTTTTGGCAATATACTGTATGTGTGTGCGTATATATATATATAGTGTGTGTATATACACACTATATTGCCAAAAGTATTTGGGCACCCCTCCGAATCATTGAATTCAGGTGTTCCAATCACTTCCATGGCCACAGGTGTATAAAATCAAGCACCTAGGCACACACTCTGCACACGTAAAAGTGTGTGTGTATGAACTGTATGTGTGTGTGTGTGTGCGTGCGTGCATTCCTCGCTCTGTGTCACCAACACAACATGCAGGTACACAGACAGGCATAAAGAATGGTCTCCTATAGAAGTCTGGGCTGACAGGAAGGCTCCGCTGCCAGCCAATCCCCTAAGTGATGTCCTCCACGCGTTTCCCATTCCACCACTGTCAGCAAGGGACTAACACTCTGTGTGTGTGTGTGTGTGTGTGTGTGTGTGTGTGTGTGTGTGTGTGTGTGTGTGTGTGTGTGTGCGCACGCGATTGCCTGCATGCGCCTGTTCGATGATTCAGTGCCATGTCAATGTCAAATAAATGGCACCTGAATGGTAATATCTATTTGTTTATCTTTGGGCAGATATAAGCACTGGTCTGCTTTGCTGTGAAAAATGAAGTGTCAAATGAAACCGCTGCTTAGAAGTCACTCCGGCAGGAGCACATAAAATACCCGCTAACTCATGTGCGTGCATGTGTGAGCGAGTGTGTGCCAGTGTAGCATGTATTCACTGGAGCGTGGGCCCATGTTTATCCTTACAGGGCTAACAAAACTCACTCACCTGATCTGACCGTAAGGTTTATGGGTTGTGTGTGTGCGTGTGAGAGAGTGTGTGTCTACTGTAGGTTTGTGTTTGTTTGTAGAAAGTGTGTATACACAATCCTCAAGGTTACAAGTGCAAAGTAAGCATGATTTCATCCTTAAAAATAAATAAATAAATGAGATACAGTTCCACATTTAATCCAAAAGGCAACTACGTGAAAGGTGACTCAGGTTGACTTTACTCGCCATGTTTGCCTACTCACTGACAAATATTCGCACCATGTACAGTCACTTTGCTGCTCTGTGAACTACCCAGGTACTTAAAGTGGTACACACCATCTATTAGGCACAGCGATACAGGGCAGAATATACGTAGAGTTCCTTGCTGGCAGATCCTGAGGCTTAGCGTGTAAAGATTGCTCCTCTTGAAGCGCTGACGCCATTTGTTTACTCTGTGCCTATCGCATAGCCTGAGCGGCTCCCGGACGATTCACAGGAGACCACGGTAGAAATAAGATGCCGGCTGTGGTTAGGCGGGTGCATCAGGACGAAGATGAAGGGGCGGGGGGCAGTAATAAGCATTTAGGTCCAGTGGTATAATGAACAAATCGCCCCTCTGCTGCTACTGTAACTCACATCACAGCCCATCTAATCCAGTGGTGATTGAGCTTAGCGTGAAAGCTTGAGTACTATACATGACCGGGGTAAGAACAGCTTGGTTTGTTCCTTATTGTGTGTATTGTACATCAAGGTGAGTAGTGAAAGGCAAAGGCATAGATCTCATTTTATTATTTTTATCGCTGCTGATCAGGAACACTAAACACATCCCTATAACATTATTTCCACCCACACTTCCAAGTAGCACTAAATTAAATGAAAAGAAAAAGCAAAAAACTCAACACAGTGGAAAATGAAACATGAACTAAAAGGGAGTGTGTGTGTGTGTGTGTGTGTGTGTGTGTGTGTGTGTGCGTGCGTGGGCCACGGAGAGCGAGGGAAGATGAAGGCGGGAATGAGAAGAAAAGAGAACAGGCCGCATCGATCTTCATCGCACCGCCATATCTCTTCAAGCGCCTGCATTTGTCATAGTTGATGCTGGTCGCAGCCTACTTCACAGCCCCAGCCCCGCGCCACTTAAGGAAGATTTCTACCACTTAGGAGGGCTCCTCGGAAAAATACCAGTAACCGTACCGCACCCACATAACGCCTGGGACGCTCATCTCTGACCCCTAGCTTCTTAAAAATGGAATTATACACGATTGCGATGTGAACAGACTGTAAAGACAACGTTAAAAATACGAACACATTGACTATTTTTCTTCTTCCAACCTATGTTGGTCACTTTGGTGAATGTTTTGACAAAGCACTTTTTTTAATTTTTTTGCAGTTGCAACTCAAATGTAAACTACAGTACACATAATTAACTCTAATGCACTATGGTTTTTTTTGAGGTTTTGTTTATAAAAACAAGACTAAATAAAGGCCTACTCATATTATGTTCACTACATTTCTGCAAATCTGATCTAAATTAAAGTATGGCAAATTAAAATAATAATAAATAAAAAAGCGTGCCACATTAATTTGCCTGGAAACAGGCAATGTCAGCGCTGCCCATTGTTAAGTGTGATGAGGACAGCAGGTTTCCCGCTAATGGCCAGGCCGGCCTTTTTATTACAAAAATACACCATTAACTGTCCTTTTTAGCCATTACATTAGTTGGGCACTTTCCAAAGAGCCAATTAATCAGCCTCTTTTGTCGGTCTGAGTCACCTGGCGAGATCGTACGCCTTATGGAATATACCGAACTAAAGCGTAGATGTGCGGACCCATTCAGGGCTTTGACAGAGCCGAATGGCCCGTTATAATTGGACCATGTGCGTTTGGGCCCTCCAACAATGGCTGCTCGGTCAAAGTAAGGACTAGCGTTGCAGACAGCAGCTGTAAAAACGAAAACAGAATGCAGGTCACCTTTTGCGGAGACATTCACAGAGTGAGCTAGAGACCGAGTCATTTCAGTTTTCCAGCAGTTAGCTGCTCGACAGCCAAATCCTTCTGGTAAATTGGAAATACAGTACAAACACAGTTAGACAATATACAATATTTATGGCATTTACAGCAAGAACATTCTACTGGGAAATGTCTTACACCAGCATATATTATAATTACAAATAATTTCATCCAAAGAGATTTGTAAGATGTGTGCCAAGTACACATATTAAGGACAAGGTACATTAGTAGTAAGGATGCTTACAGGTAGGCTGTTTTTGGTCCAAATTAAGCCTTGAACCTTAAACATGATCCCACTACTAACAACAACCAGCCTGACTATGCTTTTCCCTGGTTAGGTGTCAGTAAGTACATCACTTATCCAACTATGTTACCATTTAATGAATGGTTTTAAATGCTTAAAGTGGCTCTATACGACTTTCTGCAGCCAGCATATTAGACCAAAACAAATGTGCCATAGCCACTCACACACTAACGGGCCAGGCTATGTAAACAAGCACAGAGGAGCTCTGGTTACAGCACACACACAGGTGTGATGTCATTGTCTGCTCAGGACACCATCACTCCACTATCTTTACATAGAAAACAGTTGTTTGCTGCTATAGTAACGTTTAAAATATCACAGATAGGAACTTTAAAAGTTCTAAGTTTGTTGTTTACGTGATGTCGTCCTCATTTTCAACTGTCGTAGCCCGTAACACGTAGCACAGCCTGCAATGAGGCACGCTATCACGAAGGGAATGACACAGCTCTGATGATTTCCAATGTTCAAACGCTCTCGCTCCCGTCCGAGCTTGCTCAGCTTTGCTGTCATCAGGGTTTTGTGACAGCGTAGCGACGCTGGAAAATTGCATGTTATTTACCCGGGCCCGTTCAATTTGCCACTTTTCCACTCTACATCCTGCGGTACGCAACAGACATATGCATGAACAGGCAAATGTACTGTCCTAACACCCCCCCCCCCGCCCATCCACATACCCGCACCACCCACAGGAACACACACACAGGCATGTTTATATTCAGCTGGTGATATTAAAACCATCCCTTGCCCTCTGAGTGGGTGCAATGACAGCCTACCTACTTATACTACATACATACTAACCAATACACCATTTGAGTATGTGATCGTCAGTGTGTACATTTAGTATGCACTTTTTAAATATATATACACACCACACAGACAAAAGGCATATCACACAGTGCATGGATCATACTGTATATGAACAAAAGTGTCTCATAATCAATGTAGTCTCCATAACAACCTGGTCACAACAAAAACACCACAAAAATATTATAATTAATTATGTATGCATTGCTATATGTACTATTGTATGTAATATACTAATAGTATGTAGTGTATACAGTATATACCGTGTGCATACATACATATCCTCCCTGTTTCCTACCCATCTGTTCTACTGTGCACCCCCTTGTAATGTGGTCACTGCATGTATCAGTCAAGGACACAACTCTCCAGCTCTCTTTCTCTGATGATCCTCACCCTACACGTGTGTGTGTCACTGCCTTCATCACTTTAACACCCTCTCTCTCTCTCTCTCTCTCTCTCTCTCTCTCTCATCCCGACCCCTTCTGGCGACAGGGTGACCGGGGGCACCTTCCATCTGAGAGCGGTTCCGCGAGATGTTCACACGGCCCGTGAAATGTTCCATACATGTCTTTCTCCTTCGTATAAGGCGCTCACCTCTCCACCTATACATGAGGGTGTGGGGTTGCTGGGACGGTGCAGGACTGCCATGATTCCGATAACAAAAACGGATCCGCGGTCGCATTCGTCCGTCCATCTGTACCTCTATTGCCGCCGTAGACACCTCCCGCTGTGTTAAATTCACAATCAGTCATTCAGCGAGAGCCCGTTCCAGCATGTGTGACATTTAGATAGTCGATCGGCATCGGCAATGAGCCGGCGTGCTGTGAAATCCAAAAGGGAAGAAGTTTGGTACAACTGCACCCTAAAATGACACGAGATGAAAGTTTTAGATGTTTGTCAGTTGGCATGCTTACAAGGCAGGAGCATTTGCCGAGTTCTTATTCATTCTACACGTTGCTGGATTTGAATGCCTCAGGAGCCATGCATCATAACACCTTTGTATTGCATTTACTAATCTAAATGGTCCCAGTGAAAAGAGTCTGATAAATTTGATGGAGTCCTCCATAAGCTTAGAAGACCAAATGTCAAATGATAAACGATGAATGGTTTAATCTAAAATGGGACGTTTTCATATATATTAATGTAAGAGCCGCACATAAGTACTGTAACTGCCAATAAACCGACAGTGTGCATGGTGCCTAAATCTGATATTGCTAATTTGAAACTGTTTCATCAGCGCCTAGTTCACTCTAGAGCGCATCGCTCAGAAAGAATAATGATCCCGGTAATGCAATGAAACTCCACTGTTAATAACCTCACCTCCATTTATAAACAGATAAAAGTGACTTCAGTGAAAGTAAATCTCTGCCAGGGATTTTATTCATGCTTTCAGGACAGGACGTCTAATAGATGCTAACCCATGGTCTTGTTGACATCCATTCATCATTGTGTGTGTGGACAGCTGATGAAGCGACCTTGAGGGCTTATCGATCCTTCATGTTTGTTGAAACGTGAACACGAGTACATGTTGTACTCGTACAATGTCAATAAATACCCGTAAAAGGCGATTACATATTTAGTTAGCCTGCTACTGCTGTGTTTGTCCAGGGGGGTTGTGGGGGGGAAGCATGGCCAGGGCTTTCACTCTGCGTTTGGCGGCATTATTGTATCTACAGCTTGTAGTACCAATGTCTGGTAAACAGATGGAGTGAAACTAAGAATAGAGCAAAGAATTCTCAGGGCAAAACACCCCTGGGAGTACAAACAACTGCTGTGGAAGGCTGCATCAAATGCACAGAGTTGATGAAGACCTCAGAGATCGAGAGAGAGAGAGAGAGAGAGAAAGAGAGAGAAAGAGAGAGAGAAAGAAAGAGAGAAAGAGAGAGAGAGAGAGAGAGAGCGCACACTTGTGTCACTCGTCCACCTCTGGAACGCTGCCATTTGCTTTGTAATGCACCCCCCCCCCCTCAAGGAGAAAGGGGTGACAGCACAGAGAACGGAGAGGTTGTTCCGTCTGCAGACACACGTCGCCGGTGTCAGCGGTAATGAGGCTACGCGCGTTACACCAAAGCCCTCAGGGCCACTCGGCGGCCATGTTGATGACGCATCTGGGCAGTTATTAACACAACCTTATCTAAATGACTATAGAGTATATAAACATTTGTGTGCGTTTCCAATAGCGCAACCTCACGCCTTAGTCAATTAACGGTTCGGTCATTATAAAGAAGGAAATTGATTCATAGGGAAGGGTCAGGATACTGTATGTGCCTCCAATAGCTATCTTTGGCGTTAAATTCTCCCATAGAGTTCTATTGAGGACTCTCTGAGTGGTCTGTCTCCTCTATATAATGTCTCTGGTACTTCTCACATAGAGTTCTATTGAGGACTCTCTAAGCGGTCTGTCTCCTCTATATAATGTCTCTGGTACTTCTCCCATAGAGTTC
>JAODUH010088081.1:0-12762 GCA_027564835.1 Typhlichthys subterraneus | reverse complement strand
ATGAGGAAGCATGCTCTGTTTCAGTGTCTTTTAGCTGGGGGACATGAGTCATGTTTTAAACATAGCTGCAAAAAAGTTACTGTACTACTGGTCATAAATATACAGTATATTGATTTGTTTTAATCATTAGGCCTATAATATACTGTATAAAAGAGGTCTTCAATGTTTTTCGGGCCAATAATTTGGTATCACATATGGTATAAAATATTTAGTTGTCAGGCCACCAATAATGTGTAGGGCGGCCTATGTGCCATGTATACAAGTAAACTACCAACCAACCTATTAAAATAATTAGACCGATTTATATATGTATAGCACAGGTTGTATTTATGTTAATGTATATATTTTCTGACATTTACATTTTTGGAAGAAAATAAGTTTGACCATCAAATAACTTGGAGAACCATTCTGAGGACCACCTGTTGAAAACATCTGCTGTATAACATAGGCCCTACTTGTAATAAATAGTGTGGACGTCTTTACTATTATTCAACAATGTAGAGAACAGCTGTTTAAACATTTGACTGGTACTGTAAAGGCCTTGGCATACTTACCGCGTCCGCAGAACGCAGAGGTCCGCGGACTGTCGTCCGAATGTGAATATCGTCACGCGCACAGAATAATGACTATGCTTTTGATCATATTTGAATTGGGATTATGCTACAATCTTTGTTACAGACCTCAAAGGCCACCTTGCGTATTGTGGTTGTTTGCGGATATAATCCTGCTAATTTCAGGTTTCCACTTCTAAGGGTATAAGCGTGGTGTTCAGTACTGTGCACATTTGCTTACTGATTATAATGTTTCACTTCTCTGCAAAGCATGTTTGCTGACTACATTGTACAAAAGGAAAAAGAGCTCAAAGCTGTTAAGCTGCAGAATTGGCCAGATACCTGACGTGCGTTTGCTGGTAACGTGTGAAGTGCTACTTTGTAAACTGGCATATTCTCAAGCTTAACTTCATGAGGAAGCATGCTCTGTTTCAGTGTCTTTTAGCTGGGGGACATGAGTCATGTTTTAAACATAGCTGCAAAAAAGTATGAATGTATGACTTTTTTCCATATACAATATTGTGCTACCCAATGCCTTGACGTAGATTCTGCTCAGTAAATATCTTATCTGATTGCACCACTGCCTTTTTGCATCCTTGCACTGTCTTGGATCTTCAGATAACAAGTGTGACAGTAAATCAAAGCCTATAGGTCACATGCCAATATAATTTTCATGAAACGGGAAACCGTGTTAACGTGTTGAAGACCCTCATTTTGAAAGTCTATGCGCTTATCTTATGAGTGCCTGTCAAGACCTAATCCTAACTCCATTACTCCTCGGACACTTGCATTTGTAGCAAGCTGCAGAAAATGCTGGGTGTAGTGTACTCAATATAGTGCCGTTTAAACTAGCCTTGTCAAGCTTTGCAATGTACATTTTAGAATCCGTGTCTCAGTGGTGCACAATCCAAATATATTACTTGGAATAATATGTTATATTTTGCTTTAACCCCCCCATTGAGATTTCCACTATGAAGTAAATGGCACAGAAGGTTGGGATCACACATGCACACAGACACATCCTTGCACCTACTTGCATTGTACCATAACATCTGTAGTGTTATTGGCTGTTGAACTGGACAACCAATATTGTGGCTGGATCAATAGGATTAGAAAAACACAACGATAGAGACCAGTAAACTTACATGCAAGAGTATGCTGTTTTATGTGGTTGCTTTTGTGTTTCAGAGGGTATGTGTAAATGTAGGAGAGAGAGAGAGAGAGAGAGAGAGAGAGAGAGAGAGAGAGAGAGAGAGAGACTCTCATCTGTTGTGTCAATTTTAAATCATGATTCTAGAAAGTCTTCACCCGACCTTCAAATCCAAGTCCTCAAGGCTATAGTGGACACACTAATTAATGGGTTCTTCCGTAACTTCACAAAGCAATTTAATTCCCTGTATGACTTCAGACTTTAGAATTGGCTTGGCATACCGAGATCCAGTGCCAAGATAGTAGCCTGCTAGTAGCCTGAAAACTATCTGAATAATGCATGTAGTTTGCAACTAACATTAGTGTGTGTTCGTGTGTGTGTGTGTGTGTGTGTTCATTGCCTGCAAGTGTGTGTGTGTGTGGATCTGTGTGTGGATCAGACAAACTCCATTTTAAAAAATTGGAAATTTACTACCCATGGTCCTCAGACACACATTTTTATGGTAATCCAAAATTGAGGGTGTAATATTAGCCTTGTAGGTCATTGCCAGCCAAGAATCAAAAGATATTGGAATGCAAACTAAGAAATAGGCTAATCCCCCCCATAAACTATTCCCAGCTACCTACTCTATTTTTGCGCTATAATTATAAATAAAGTCTGTTATAATGGTATGATGGAGTGTGTGTTTACAAGATAGGAGAGAAGCCACATACCAACTGTAGCCAATCTGGTATATTCAACAATTAATCGACCATCTGCAATACTTTCAAACTGTATTTTGATGATTTGGAATGTCAAATAATATTACTTTATTTTCATTATCATATATCAATATACAGCTCTTGAAAAAAGCTGTTTGTCGAACATTTTATCCTGGGCTGTTCCCGAGCGGGAACCTCCAGTGCTGTGAAATTAATAGAACACGAAGTTCCAAACCCTGCAGTTCATCGAATGGCCACTTGAGGCTGGCTGCAAAAGGGAGTAAATCATCATAGACTACAATGTGAAAATATCTGACTTTACAGCAAAAATAAAATTCCCTGATTATCCATATTCAGAATACTTTTTATTATACCATGATATTCCAGAAACTCCATGACCAGTGGGCAACGTCTAGCTTTTTATCTATGGCAAACATATAGATGTTAATAAGATATCATGGGTCCCACCCGGAAGCTGAGAGAAAATGTCTATGAGAAATGTTCACATGGACAGTAGGCTCTTTAATGTGTTTTCTTCCACCTGGAAGCCCAGAGTCTCTATTTAATGATTGTCAAATCATTGACAGTAAGACATTTTCTACTTTGTCTGAAATGAAACAGTTTTCGATGCAGCATTGAGACAGATATTTTGTATTGCTTTTGCCATAGCTATTTGTAAACCCTCTGGACCACAAGCCTTTTCTGGGACGTTTTTTGCTCCTGTCACATTATTGCTGTGGGCTCATTTTTACACTGCTTGCAAGTCCTACCTCTATGTAAACAGCACAATCATGGCTAATAGATATTTGTGCTCAAACATAAATGATCTGCTGTATAGCACAGTATGTCATAAATCTTAAAATAAGAATTAACATGTTGAATTAATTTCTTTGATAAATTATTTGTCAAAAAATGGTAAAACATCCATACAGCATTGTTCCAAGTGCCCACAAGTGTTACAAATATTTGGAAAAATAGGGGGGGAACTATACTACATTGAAATATGAATAGATTAACAAGGTCTACAAAACAGGTTTACAATCTCCTCACATTATATTCTGTACTCCACCTCTACTGCTGTGCTAAAATACTTGGAGGACTGCATTGTGATTGGGATCCTGCGGGACCCAACACAAATCTTGTGGGAACAGGTAGTTTTAGTTAGCGGGAGTGGGCGGTCAAAAAATAAACTGCGGGTCACATTTAACCCGCATTTAAAATGTCACATTTCTTACTTATACTTGACATGCTGACATGGTATTAAATTTCGAACTGTATCAACAAATGCTGCAATTAATTTGTCCTTAATACATGAGAGCCTACTGTACACGTAACATTTGCTTATAATTGCCGTGGAAACTCTGAACTTCACAGGTTTCACTTCCCGCTACCATTTATTTTCCTAATTGTTTTGCGCACTGTAGGCGCAGATGTGCAGTACAGTTCTACTCGTAGCCTACAACGCTACAGCAGTGTGCAGTTATTTGTAGTGTATTCCTGCATGCGGGTGCGGGCTAGCCTGCGAGCTTCAGTTTAATTTCGCCGTGGGAATCAGTCTAGAAAGCTTAGGAATTTTGAATGTGTCCGTGTAGCAACTGAACTTTCCAATCAGCGTCGTGTTTATAGCTATATGGGTGTGGTTTATGTCTGTATGACTCTAACCCAAAGCCAATTTCAAAGTGTCTTTTTCTTCACTTGTTGCACATAGAAGCCCTTCATGACTACAGCACAATGGCACTGACCATTTTCAGCAGGAGAACATTGAGAATGACCCAAAGAACAATTCAGATTTGAGCTTTCAGACTGAGATGCATCTTTATTAGTTCAACTGGAATCCAACCACATTTGGAGATGTGTTTTTTTTTTTTTTAGCTGTCCTGACTTTTAAAAATCGATCTGTATATGGCAACATTTTTATTTGGAATGGCAGTCTCAACATTGTCTTTGTGTTCTTGTTTACAGAGCCAGGGCTGTGTAGGAACACCATGTGTGAATTTGACAAAAAGTATATTGGATTAGAATCGCTTACTTCATCTCAACTATAGCCTAAATTACTAATGTTGAAAATGCAATGTACGTGTATGTAATGTACAGTATTCAGTTATGAATTATACTGTACATTTCAGTTGGAATCATATAGCAACCACATAAATACTGTATGGAAAATACGTACTAGCGTGTCATTATGCAATTGCACTGCACTGTACAGTAAACGCTCCTGTTTCGGGCATGTTATTTGGGGATGTGTATGGTGAATTTGCATGCTGGAAAATGTCACAGCCAATTCTGGAAACTGAATGGGCTGGATTTCTGAATGGTGCCAGGCCAGTGGTAGGGTGCCATGGATGTAGTGACAATTTAGTTGAGAACAAGGTTGTTTCTCTCTTGCCATGACATCACTTGCATTGAAATTGGCGTGGGGACACAGCAGAGAATGTGTCAGTCAGAATCAGATGGCGTAGTGCTACGTGAGGTTCATGTCAAATGAAACCAAATATTGTTAGTTCGACTGGGCAGCTCACATCCTAGCATTGACGCAGGTGTTGTGTAGAAGTTTCAGAGCTTTAGGCAAATGCACATTGAGACTTATACAAAATCAAACATGGCACTTTTGTGTTATGTTGGCGTATTTTGTGAATAATGTAACTACAATGACTAATTAAACATGTGCCATATATGTCCACTTGACATCAGTTTCCTCAGTGCGAGAAGCTTTCCTGTCAATTCGGTCTAGACTTTGGCCTTTCATTACGAAACTGGCAGTTCGCCTTAACAGAGCGTACTGCTAGGGAATAAGAGGAGTTGATATGATTAGCCATAATTGAAGACAGGCCCCACCACTCCTACTGATATTATTTATTCAGAATGAATAAACTGTACCACCATTACCGCCACTGCCATATGTCCTGAAATTAGCAAAACGTCTTGGACACACCTTAGATCTACTTGATCTGTGAATGGACCTTTCCAATCTGCTAGTTGTTATAATGTGTAGGCTATTAACGAATGAGCTCCTTTCACACATGAATGAAAGATATGAAAACCAAACAGTATAGATGGCCCTTTTTTGTACCATGAGCTACAAATGCTTGTGGGACATTAGCAACAGTAACCAAGGGGGGCAGGGCTTACAGCCTGAGTCAAAAAGGTCAATCGCACCATACACCTCCCTTTGCGCTGTAAATATTTACATATACTGTATTCAGTTTTGTCTTGAAATACAATTCTATTAACCTATTGCCACTTCAGGGAATATAATTGTAAAAGCAATGATGTGAATGATCTCAGATCATTCACCTCGGGCTTCCAGTGATACTAGTTTTAAGACAAAAACCAGACTAAAGTGCACTACAGGAGGATGAACATGCATCCTGCTTTGGTTTATTGTGCCTAGCATCAAATCTGTGCAAGCAGGAATGAGGGCAATACAATGACAGACTGAACATGTCTATTGCAGGCATTACTAGTCCTCCACCTCCACTGTCACCGTACAGCATAATCAGTTCCCTTAGGGAATCAAGATGACTTTGTGTCTGGGGAAGATAATGATAAATATGATGATCAGCTAAACTAGGCCTGACCTTGTCTTTCATGGTGTAATCACCCTTGGACTGATATGAATCTGTATTATCAAAGATACGTTCTTGCCGCTTTTGACAGCAGAAAGCAACAGAGGGCAAATCCATTGTCTTCATAAAACGATTTACAATATTTAGGTTCTGTGGCTGACCTTTTCATTTTAATAGGCTCTCACAAAACTAATTGTTATTGAAGTTCAACTGACAGAGCTGAACTCAACTTTAGTGCAAACATCTGCACATCCATTGGCAGAATGTGATTTGTATGTGACAGTCTGAATCTAAACATAAATGCTGTAAAGTAGCTAAGCACAAATAGTCCCCATTTGTACTTTTACTTCACTCCATTTACTCTTATCGCTTACTTTTATTGGCTTTGTTCCTCAAAATGCAGCATTTAAATGTAACAAATGCGTTATTATAACAAGGCACGTGCAGAAAGATCCACAGGGGCAGGTGCTCAAAATGTTAAAAAGGGCTATCACTCAGGAGAGAGAGAGAGAGGGAAAGAGAGATATACAGTACATGTAATGTACAGTATACAATCTTGAAAAATGCAGTATATTTGTGCGTATAACATACAAACATACAGCATACTGTACATGTAGGACTCTAATAAAACCCAAGAGGACTAATCTACTGTATTTAGACACACACCAAACACAGTACCGGTAATGTAATTTTCAAAAACCTATCCATTTTAGCTAAACCTGTGTGTGCGCCAAATATTTTTGAGCAGTGCCCTCCAGAATATATGGTGTGCAAGCGGCTAAATAGGATTTAATCTAATTACGAACAAGTAGGCTATTTTGCCACAACCTTACTCACAACCAATAAGTGGAACAACACGATAGTAAAGCGCTGAAGCCTTTCATTAATATTCTTCATTCATTCAATGACCCACAGTTTGAAAACTGCTGGTTTAGCCTGTCTCTTTTATTTGGCCACATATTGACATGCTCACTCTCTTATAATGTAAACATACTGTATAGATTTAAACATAAATGCAGCATTGCTATACACAAATATCTGTTGCATATAATACAGCTCAAACGTTTATATTGTAGTAGGCTCATGCTAGTCTAGTCTCTTTTATTTGGCTACAAATTGACATTGTCACGGTCCTATACTGTAGGCTACATGTGCACGCACACACACACACAGTACAGTATATAGATAAATAAGTAAATAAGATATGAGGCTTACATTTAGGCTATTTCTCTCTTATTTGTGTTATCTTGTAGGTTATGAACATACTGTATAGCCTCTAAATTTAACTGTTTTATAAACACAGACTATATCAAATGATAGGTCTTCTATGAGGTTTGTTGTTTGAAAGAGGAAAGTTTTCATGCATTTTGAAAAAGACATGCACATGCTAAATGATGCACAATTCACTCCACAAACTACAACTGTTGTGCTGGCTGAGTGAACAGATTTGAACGTGGACTCATGAATAATGTGTCCTAGTGAGTTTAAAAAAAACTTATGTAGCTTCCTTACCATCACATCCCCTTCCTGACAGTACATTTGAAGAGGCTCTTTGAGCATATGAAACACTTGTATAGCCCACCGCAATGTTAAGAAGGAAGCTCGCAGCTGCTGCTGCCTGTTTGTAGAGTTGGAAGCAAGATGCTGCACTGACGTAGCAAGCATAGTGTTGCTGTTGATGTCATCAAAGTGTGACTGCAAGAAAGGGCACACAGATATTCAAATGATGTACCCTCAACTGTTTTGTGCATGCTTTCACGTTGATTTCAATTTAAAGGCATTTTCTTTTATTGACCATAATATTCTTATTTATTAAATTAATTTTACGAGAGCACCCCCTCTCCCCCACTACCTGCATGCGCCTGATTATAACCAAATAAAGCTGTATGCTTCAGGAGAGGCTAACATCTGATTACTAAATGTTTCTAACTGTACTGAAGTGGGGAATGTGCTGGTGTCTAAAAGGTTGTTTCCCTCCTCCTTGCCCCTCCCCTCTCTCCATCAAGTCCGATGTCTGCCACCGTGAGGCCGGCCACCTCGGTGGGCCAGCGGGTGTGGCTTCTCCTGGCTATGACCCAGCTCACCCTGGACGCCTCCGTCTGCAGTCCCCTCAGCCAGGGCGTGGGGATCAAACAGGCGCCCAAATCCGTGCCTCGCTCACGGCCTCGCTGGCAGCCCCTGTGGGACCCTCCCAGCATGCTCCACTGGAGGACCGTGAGCCCATTAGCCCGCCGCCTGCTAAACCCTGCCCCTCCGGCCCCAGACAGGAGTGTGAAGCAGCGCAGGGCGGCTCACAAGGGGCAGAGCGCCTGTAAGGAGTGCCGGCTGAGGTACTCCCCGACGGAGCCTGAAGATGTCCTGGCGCCCGGGGCCGAGTCTCCCGGCAAAGGGGACACATTGCGGTTGTTACTGCGGGCCAGGAGGCAGCTCAAATGGGACAGCTTTGAGAAGCCCCAGGAGGGACGGACCACCACGGTGGCTGGATTTATCGACTGGGGGCCCACGGGCACAGAGGACAACCTGGACAGCGACGGCAAAGGCGCGCCCAACATTACGCTGTCTTTCAAGGCCTTGACTACCACAGTGGCTACCACCACCACCACCACTACGACCAAGGTGGCCCACAGGACGTTTGCCGTGGTGACCACGCCACATCCTAGGACCACCACAAGGGCCAGCTTCGGGGAGACTGCCAAACCACAAAAGCCATACGGGGAAACACCAGGTAAGACACACAATGTGTAGCGCAGGGCTCACCCGTTTCCTCTACTACACATTACACATCCAAAGACTGGTATTGGATATATATATATATGATACTTTGCGATTTGTGTCCAAATCTTGAAGTATCCTCATGCAGGTGGAATCTCTTGTTTAAAAACAGGGTGCAAAGTGGCTGGTGCACCTCTCTGTACTCAGATCCAGCAGCGCTCTTCAGGTCAAACAATGATTTACCATGTTAATACTGCACATGTTAAATCATAGTTGATCATCAGTGATGATGCAGTAATCACATTCAATCACAATTAATTTAAAGGGAAAATTAAAGGAATTATTTGGGGGTTTGTTGAATTGTTGTAATTGTTTAATATTTTATTTCTGGCAATCAGAAATGAAAAATATACAGTTTACATTAGACATGACTTTAATATTATATTAGTATATAGTTATGTATATATTTATTTTTTATTGCAATACCATAGAGTGTGAAAGCTTGAATTGGTCCCATTAAAGCAATATACAGCTTGTAGTTTGGAAGCCTGAAATTAGAATGCATTGAAAAACGAGAAATGACACTTTTACTTTCTTTTTAAGTTGTTTAGATACTTGACTGAACCTATAACAATGAAGCATGTTCCATAAATGACCAGCTACATATGTTTCATTATGTAATTATGGTGATTGTGTGTTATTAAAGAGGGGTACTTTGTTTGAAGAACAGAGTAGTGTCCTCTACATCCTAAGTAATGCAACCCTGGATAATATTTTTGAATGTGTTTATATCCAACATATCCAAAAGTCAGCTTCTCAGCTAATTAGGGGATGTTTCAAGATAATAATGTATGTCATACATTACGCATCTTACACCAAGCAATTATAATAATGTTGTGAAAGAATTTGCATTATAGAATGGAAATATTTTAAAAATAATATGCCACAGCCATTATTCAAGTAGCACGTCTTTGACCATATTGGGGATCTGTGTAGTGCTCCATCTGCTTGAAATACATTGGCATGTGCCATTTTAATGGGCGCTTTCTCTGTGCTGTGAATCTACCAACTGGACACATTCAATTTAACATTTCATTAAGTCAGTGAAGAGAACAGCTTCCTAAATGGAGCGTACAGGTAGCCATAAAACATCAGCCATGTTTAACGACGTATGGGCTAACCCTCTGCCTCACTCCCATTGGGTGCATTATCATAAATGTTATACAATTAGGCACCAAGCACTAAGTATGATCAAAGGTCCCAAGGCATACTGTGACTGCTCATTCTGTGCATGATATCCAAAGACATTTTAATATTGGGAATTCCCTGGAATATAAGCATAACTAGACCTAGCAAAATGACTTGGTCTGATCATAAGAGATGAAAGCTAAGCCACGGGGTTCTACTACATCAGGAAATGTGTATGATTTCTTAATACAGTAACCCTAATCTTTCTCAAGGTGGCCGCCAGTCATTATATAATAATTAGACGATTATTGCTGATTAAATGAATGCAGTGCAGGGAGCACTGAAGAGGGGTCTGGTCCATTCTTTGGTTCTTAATCTTTCATTGTCACGGTCACCAGCAGTGCATAATCAGATCAGTTTAGACTAGTAGAACTCAGCCATCCTCGACATTCCCAGCTGCTTGCATTAACAAACGTCAATCTAAAGGCAAATATTATAGAATTGACAGTTGCTTCATTACATCTGGACTAACTGGACTATTCTGAACCTCTGCATAATGCTTTTGTGGCATTTAATATCTGCCATGTCACAAGTAATGAGTTTCCATTCAAATACATCACTGGTGTTTTGAGATGGTTTTAGTTAGTCAATATATATTAAACGTTACCCCAACTGCTTTCAAAGTCAAGTCTTAGAAACATAATACATTTTTAATATATATTCATATTTATATACTTTAAATAAATGACTTTCTTAATATAAACTTTTAAAAGTTTATGGAAACCCACCACATTTTATTAATAATAGTCATTGCTGCTGTGCTTTTTCATGTCCTCGTTCATCATCATCATTAGTACCAGGCCAGAAAAGAATTCCACCCTGCAAACAACAGGCATTACACACGCTGGCCCTGAGGAGACCAGCATATGTTCACCACCACCACCACAATGTGCATGCGTGTGTGCATGCAAGCACAAACAAGCAACCCTGTGTGTGTGTGTGAAGAACCTCCAGCTCCCCTTACGTCCTATTGATCATTGCCACACAGCGTTCCAGTGGCCTACAGTACAGTATGTTCTTTGGGTGGGGCGTTGGGGGGCCATGGCAGCTCCAGATGCTCACTGATTGTTCCCGGTGATTGTGTTGCTGGTTGCAGCCGGCCTCACTTTCCCCCGGCCACCGCCCCGCTACAGCACACAGATGGAGCTGTCACGACCATTATGGATCTAAGTTGATTAAAACCACAGGGGGAGATAGACCCTGCCACCGCACGTACGACTCCGCTCTTGTTATGGGATCCGGCAGTAGCGAGGTTAAATGTGAGTTGCGTAAGCAAAAGAGGGCTTCCCGCCTGAACGGGTCTGGCATACTGGCGGAGATAACGCTCTGTCTGAGTAGTCCAGCAGCCAGCTAAAGCACAGAGGCTAAAAGGTTGTTGAATTCTAAGTGGAAGGTGACATTCTGCTGAAAGGCCACGCACTGACTGGATGGCAGCCGGTGGCAATAACTGGCCTGACACAATCGGAGCAACCTGGGGTTCAAGTGAATGGCAGTCAGTAGGTCACTATTACAGCAGTGTAAACGCATGTAGGCCTAAAATGTATTAGATATGTGCATCTATATTTCAAGAAGCAAGGGAATCAAATTCAGCTAACATCCTCGCTCCACTGCGACCATACGCCTGCCTTGTGCGCGTACAATAGAGCCTCTTCAGTTAGCGAGAGAGAGCCAGAGAGAGGGAGAGGAACACTTTTCCCAGCGGTTACCATGGCAATCTAATCATCTCCCTGCTGCTCTCTATATCGACTCCCAATAAAGTGGGTTAAAATGAATCTGCTTTTCCTGAGCATTAAATTGTGACTTTAATTATGATGCCCAGTGACAAGCATGCAGAGTCAAGCCCCCTTCTCTGATTTACACAAGACTCAGCTGAGAGAGGAGATGGTCTGCGGCCCAGATCCAGCTTCTCTTTAAACCTACTTGGCTGAGCTCTGTATTCCTTACTTGACATATCTGCCTAATGACAGAAGCAATGTGAAGATGTTGCATGCCCCATTTTGGCTACGAGAGATCGGCAAAATGTATCGTCATGAGACCCCCCGATTTTTATGCTTCCATTTCTGGAATGATTTTTATAATATATTTAGTTGAGTACATGACAGAAAGGACTGCAGAAAAGAGAGACATGTTGGTAGAGTTTGAACTTGCAGTGCTGCAAGAACCCACTCAACTAATTAGTTAGCGTGGTAGGCCTCACAGAGAGCAGTGGATCTATAACATGTAAAGAAACCCCATAACACTTTAAGATGTATACTGTACATCTATACTGTATGTACAATATAGGTCTACTGTATGTAGTATTACTGTAGTATACTGAAATATTAATGATTTAAGATAGATTTGAAATTAAATAAGGTCCGTGTGACAATGGCCCTCAATGACTTAAATGCATGCAGGGTTGCAATGGAGATTTTCCATTGACTGATTGAAAAAGGTGATGTCAAAATGAAACTAGGGTTGCGAGCAACACTGGGCGGGCCCTCGCGCTGTGATGCACGTTGGGGCGTGGCGCGGACTCTGATATTAATCACTATGCGTGTTGCTTGAGACGATTCTGTAGAAAATGTGGGCAACCTGCTCGGAGCTGGGAATGAAAGCATAAAACATATATATTTCTGTTGCCAGTAGGTGGCGCTATGACTTTGATTGAATGTTGACATATTAATGTGTTCAGGGTGGGACTCTTATGAATTGATTAAAATTTGGTACAGATTTGAGGATGTATGGAGAAGTTACAACAATTTGATGAGTCTTGGCGAAGGATTTACCTTCGCCGCCACGCCCCAGACAAGTCGTTAAGCGAAAACCCAGAATATTCACATAATATCATT